>JAIZPF010000041.1:107949-132016 GCA_020509355.1 Blechomonas ayalai | reverse complement strand
CACTCCGTGGCTTGTCCGAACTGAAAGCATTGTGTCTGAATGATTGCTACAATGTTTCTATCGAGAGTTTTGCGAAGCTGCTGGATAACGAAAAAGAAGTTCTTTACACATTGAGTACAAGTGGCATGAACTTCCGCAGCCTGGGTTTGGCACCCACTGCCAAGGTGGCTGTCAAGTCCCTCGGCATCTGCCAAAATCAGTCAATGACAACGCTGGGCTGGATGAGGGGCACGAACTGGCTGTCATTGAGGTCGCTGAATGTGACTTGCTGCCGCAGCCTTCGCCATGTCAGCGCAGTTTTCGCTCTTCCGACACTGGAATCTGTAAACTTTTCTGGCACACTCATCGACGACGAGGAACTTGTGAAGGTCAGCAAAAGCACCAGTATCAAATGTTTGGTGTTGAATGGCTGCAGCAGGTTGACCGATGTGAGTTGCTTAAGCACGATGGCCTCACTAGAAAAGGTGATAATAGATAAACGCTTTGCATCGGATCCAAAGTGCACTGGGTACCGCATTTTATGTCATAAATATAGCAAAGTGAAGGTGCTTCTGTTTGGTAACAGTAAGAAGGAATGTATCTAACCCCATTGCGTCACTTCACTCCCAAGTTTGGTCGATGAGGTAGTGTATGGACCTTTTTTGCGTGCACGTACGGCAATGGAACGAGTGGTACTTTGGGTGGATGCAATTTCTCAAAAGTCCTTACCTCACATTGGAGAAGGTAAGATATCTGCGTGAGGATAGACACAATACCGCGTGGACGCGTACCTCCACAGTCAGCACTGGGCTGCAGCGGGGAGGAGGGGTGAGAAGACTGCTGAGACAGAGCGTAGAATCTCTCTCTTTGGAGTCCTCCGTGTATTTGTAAGGGGTTAAGTCTGATTATTGCTCTGTAGCATAGTAAAGGGCATTTCCATTGAGTAAAAGCTTGTGAGTGACGAAATGCAGCTACCATCGCTAGCACCTGTGATGCAGGGTGCAGGGTGAGGCGCATGGGCCTCCCACGTCGGAAAATTGAGATCGATTTACAGTTTCCCTCCATAGACGTGCGCACAGAACCAATGGACTGCCTCCCACAACGCGTGTGGGCAGCAAGCAGCAATTCTCTATCCATCTACTTTTTTATTTACTTGTTTTCTCCTGTGCGTGCTAGGCACCCCGTGCGTTTCTTGAAGATAATGCTGACACTGTGATTCCTCAGTTAGAATAAGAGAGGATATTTCTGGGGTTGTGAGGAATGGTAAAGTGTAACAGGATATATTGAGACGTACGAAACCTGGCTAATATGGCCGTGTGTAATGCATCTGCACTTTATTTGAGGCACGCTATGTGCCTACATGTGAGCAAGCGAGCACTGCACTTGGATGATGTTGCAGATGAGGCAACGGCCTCTCTCACTGTGCGGTACGGCTCTTCGTGCGGCTGCATTTATTTCCCTCCCCGGAAGTCTCTCATTGCTCATATCACTGCACCTCCCTCGCTCTTGCTTCCTTCAGCTCACATACCTGGCAGCCACATGCAGCAGCACCCAAACCCCAGGGAGGGAGTCAACGGGTGTAGAGTATCGCCTGCGCGGAGCTGTAACATTCATTGAATCACTTTAGCGGCAGATGTGCTTCAGTGCAGAACTGTCCAATGCCTTCGGCGATCGATATGTGCTTTGGCACACCAGGCGTACTCCCCCACTGAGCCAGAGGGTGACTTGCAGCGGCAGGGGGTCACCACGACGACCTTTTCGACGGGCTTTCTAATCCACCAGCTGCCGCAGCAACTTGCACTCATGCCGGGTGCCTTAGCTGTATCGTGTCTTTTGTCGTCGATGAGAAAGCCGCTGCCTTCACGAATAGCGCTGCGCGCTTCGCCATCGTTTCATCTGACGTCTACGATAAACACCCCACAACCTGTCCATTCGTTGGAGACAAACTTGGTACTGCACAGCGACTCCGAGGGTGGAGACGCAGGTACAGTCTTCGGCCCCTGTGCAGGTCAGCTGTATGTAAGCTATCCCTTCATAGCCTGCAGAGGAGCACACCTCTGTCTGTAAGTGGCACGATCGATCCAGTGTGCACAACAGATAAGGGTGTTGGAGCAATTACACCCGAAGTCACAGCAGGAGAGCCTGTGCCTGAAGAGTTGGCAGGTATGTCACCCATTTGGCACCCAATAAAGTAGTTGTGGAAGCTAAATTTGCAGCAGTTCTGCGCAGCGATCATGTGACACATTTTCGAGGGGCGTGTGGTTTGTATGACCCTTTACATTCCCCTTCCCCGCCCACCGAGACTGACTGGCGAGTGGTGCGTGTGTGGGAAGGGGGGGGTGAGGTAGTTCTACATGGCTGGTGCGCGCTATGTTGGATGGGTGCTTGGAGAAGGTGAACTTCAGTAGTGCGTAACGTCAGCACCTAACCTAGGCAGTGGACCTGATGTGTGTATCAACTCCCGTGCTTGCTTGTGCTGACCCGTTCAATGGCCCTGTTCTACTTCACATCTGTGTTTCTGTGTCATATGGCGTCTCTACTGTAGTAGTGAATGAGTCACTACTCTCCCCGCACACATCTCCGGCGACCTCTCTCACGTGTACAGGAACTCACGTAGACGTCATTTCATTCAAACGCTAAACATTGTATAGATAAATTTTTGCTCGGCAGTAGGGTCAAAACATTTTACTGTAGTGCATTTCAATCATAAGTAGGTGAAAAAGCGGTGTCGCACGTAACTGTCTACCCCATGCCGATGTTATCGAAGGTTGAAGGACCGAATGAGCATGGTAACAAAGTATTTACATTTGCCGGTCAATATTCACTGGAGGTCCCAGCACGGTACGAAGTGAGGCGATTTGTTGGCCGCGGCGCATATGGGATTGTATGTAGTGCACTGGATACAAGCACAGGGGGGCTGGTGGCGATCAAGAAGATTGGCCGCTTGTTCGAGGACGCTGTGGATGGGAAGCGGGTACTGCGCGAAGTGAAGTTACTGGCATCTCTTAACCATCCCAATGTGTTGTCTCTCAAAGACTTATTCCGGCCTCCTCATGCGAACACTTTTTCAGACCTATACGTGGTAACAGAGCTGATGGAAACGGATATGCTGCGACTACTGCGGGAGCCCAGAACACAGCTGAAGGCTGGACACTGCCAGTACTGCACGCTTCAGTTGCTCTGCGCGCTGCAGTACGTACACAGTGCCGAGGTGATACACCGCGACCTAAAACCGTCAAACCTGCTCATGGACGGGGATTGCAACTTGAAGCTTTGTGACTTTGGATTAGCGAGGGGGAGTGACGACAAGATGACAACATATGTCGTCACGCGTTGGTACCGTCCTCCCGAGTTGTTACTGGTGTGCAGTCGCTACGACTACAGCGTCGATATGTGGGGGGTTGGCTGCCTTGCGGCGGAGATGATTACTGGTAAGCCTCTTTTTGCCGGTCATGATTACATTAATCAAATCAACCTTATTATTGAGTTGTTAGGCGTTCCCAACGCGGAAGATGATCTGCCAACTGTGTCTTCCCCCGAGGCGCTTCACTACATCGCATCCCTGCCTAAGAAGCCCCGCAAAACGCTGGCCGAGTACGCGCCAGACTTGTATCGTCGTTTCACAGAAGCCACCTTTTTCGATAGCTTTGACGAACCGGTAGGAGCGGAGGCGGCACCGACGCTCCTTCAGCCAGAGGAGTACTACAAGGCTTTCGTGAGCTTCCTCTTCGGATTACTGTCATACAATCCAACCAAGCGTCTCACCGCCAAGCAAGCCGTTGCGCATAACTGGCTCAGCGATGTGCGAGGCAACCAGACTGAAATGGAAGGCTGCGAGGCAAGTGCACCGTTCCGATGGGCGTACGATAACGTGTCATTGACGACTGAGCAGCTGCGTCAGCTGTTTGTGGAGGAGATTAATGCCTTTCAGTGCCGAAAAAATGCGGCCCCGCTACATTGATACATAGACCACACACACGCACCCACAGGCGTGCCATCTTCATCCATTTGGAAAGGCGAGGACGATGTGGGAGTGCCTGTTCAGGGGGTGTGGAAGTCCCCTGAGGGGGGGGAGTCCACCCTCTTTCGCTTTTTTTCCATTGCCCATGGGCAGCGCAGCAAGGCGATGGGGAGATAGTATGATCAGTCGTGTTGCTCTTATGGACGATCACTTGACGCCTGGCGACGGCGGACGGTATTTTGGCCCAGTACGCCATACACAGCTCGCTGGTTCCTGTTGTCCTTCCAAGGTGGTGGTGTGTCTCGTACTTCCAGAAAGGTGACTGCTCATGACTTCATGTTGCACTAAACCATGCCGGAACTGTTTATTTCATTTGCCAGTACATCTTTGAGGTGTGCCACTGATATGTGCGACCCGCCACCGGCCTCACTTTCCTCGGTTTATTACTCCAGTGTAGCATCTCTTTGGGGTCAGCAGCTCAGTAAGATGTATCCGTATACGTGTCCACAGTATGGCATGATGTCTTGCATGCTCAGCAGGTGCTGAGGGTAGCTGAGAGAAGGGGTTCCATTAGCACTGTCTTCCTGCTCGTGGCATTACCGGTAAATGGCATAAGTTATCCCGGGTGCCACCCAAGTTACTGCACTTTCCGGTTATATTGCTTAAGATTTGTTCCATGTATGCACCCTTTTTCATATCCTGTGAATTATCTGCGAGCCAAACACCTTAACAACGGCGGAGTTGCCAGGCGAGCTTCGTGTTACCGTAGGACTGATGCTAGCCCCCTGCCCATTTCATTGGGCTCATCTGCTGAACCCTCATTGCTATTTCTCTGCACTTCTTAGTGGTTGTGCGGTGCAGCACACATATCGCTGCATTGGATATGACGATTATTTCTAAAGGGTCTCCTCCCAGAACAGGTAGTGGTCTAGAGAGTGCCTAGTGCCCATCGCACATTTTCCTCTGGTGGGATGTGAGCACCTTCTGTTTTTTTTCAGCAGTACGTTTCTGACGGCTCGCTGCCCTCGCCTTTAAGGATACCGCCTCCTCCCACGAGAGGTGGTGATGTGGAGCTGGACGTTAGAGAAGTGCCCCCGCCCACTAACAGCCCTCTGGTGCTACCCAAGGATACCTGTGGCGATAGAACCTGCGAGTGCCGGGCAATGGTACTGCTGTACGTTGTCAAGGGGCTCAGTTTCCATCAGCCTCCCGAGCATCCCCAGCTGTCTCTGGCGTTCTAGCCGGCTGATTTCACCAGCGCCATAGTGGCGGTACTGGGGTCCGAGTGGCTCCCCTTAGACAGGACACTTTGCCGCGTTGGACGTAGTAGTCACGTCACGTGGGCAGGCTTTGCCCTTCGTCGTGAACAATTGTACTGTGTCCATTGTTCCACGATGAGGTAACCGGTTTCACCAGGGCGCTCTACATGTGTCTGTGTTTGTGGGTCGCGGCAAGTAATGGTGGAGGGGTCCTGCACCTCCTTCTCCCTCCCTCCGCAAATCCTTTCGCGCCTCTCCCAGGCAGTACAACCTTACTGTATGGACATGAAGTGTGCTCGTGTGTCAATTCTGTCCGTGAAGCAAAATTCTCACATCGTTGAATCCGGGAGGGGGGGGACGGCATTCGTATTCGCTGGCTTGCGTCCTGTTGTCCCATAACGACCTGTAGGTACAGCGCTGTCGGTCAGCAGGTCTCATCATCGCACCATGGAGTGCCGACACTTTCTACAACGAGAGTCTGGTCAATGATCAACGTATGTTACACCACTAGACTCTAATATATAGTGCTGCTACCGTGGATCTCGAAGGGACGAATTGTCTCTGGTGCACAGGTCTTCCTTCATGCTTTCCTCAGCCGGCTTCTTCTCCATCCATGCGGCAACTCCTTCACCTTCCCTATTGTGTATTGGTGACGTTTCGTTGGCTAACGGTTGGGTCTCGCAATTTCGTCCAACGTTCGTAGGTCTACGTACGTTCGCAGACGGCGCGCGAAGAGGGATGGCTCCCTCGAGATAACTGCAAAATGAGGCTGTTGGGTGCATGGACACGTCGGTTCCACTCCTCTGTATGGAAGGTTCTGGGCTCTCCATACTGTTGTGTACCGTGCCCTTTTCGTCTTTTCTCCGGTTGTTGCAAGTCTCTGTCTGTCTCCTTGCTATTCGGGCTTTTTCTTTTTACTTGGTGGCGAGAGGAAAGCTTTCTGCCGTAGCTATCTGCTTGCTATCCTGTCAAGTGCTCACAGTCGGTGCTCAAGTGCGGTGTTGAACTTGTGCTAGGCGATTCTATCCGCTTTACATCACCACGTTGATTAGAAGCTTATTTGCGGGACGGGGTTCATCGTCTTTTAGGAACTGCGTGACCGCATCCTTTAAAAAGCTTCTCGGAAACCAAAGCCACCCTTTCGTGACCTCATCTCAACCTTCTACTTTAAACGCCACGCACCATGTCCAAGGCACAGTCCAGCAGCAAAACGGCGCCTAAGAACATTTCTGTGTTCCTTCGGGTGCGCCCGCCTGTCGCCCGTGAGAAGAATCACACATTTGATAATATCCAATTTGATCCGCAGAATCCAGGACGCATCACGCTGTCCCGTAAGTCCGGGACGAAAGTCACCAGCAAGCAGTTTGCTTTTAACCGTGTCTTTCCGCCGAAAGCCACGCAGAAGGAGGTGTATACTCACTTTGCCAAGAATGCTGTGGAGGCCGCCTTCGATGGACAGCATGGCGTACTGTTTGTGTACGGTCAAACGGGTTCTGGTAAAACCTTCACCATTAGTAATGAGGACCCCCAAAATCGAGGCGTGCTGCAGCAAGCGATGGAAGAGATATGGGATAAGATTAATGCTGATAAGGACCATGACTACACGTGCAGCGTAAGTTATGTCCAACTATACAACGAAATTTTGACGGATCTGCTTGACGCGCAGAAGGGCCGCGTGCGTATCCAGATGGGCAACGAAGGTCGTGGGGACGTCGTCCTTGTGACGGAAAGCGCGGGCACGTCGATTGAGAAGCGTGTCAACAATTACAAAGAGACGATGCAGATGTTCAATCTTGGAATGAGCCGTAAGGAGATGCAGAGCACATCGATGAACATGACGAGCTCCCGCTCGCATACCGTGTTTACACTGAACATCTCCAAGGCTACAAAGGTGAAGACCGTGTGTGTCGACGAGGGTGATGTCGAGACTTCCCCTACCGTAGCGCTGGAGGGCCGTCTTGTGCTCTGCGATTTGGCTGGGAGCGAGCGCGTCAGCAAGACGCATGCCGAGGGGAAAACGCTGGATGAGGCTACGCACATCAATAGCAGCTTGCTTGTGCTGGGGAAGGTTGTGGCCGCGCTGACAGACAAGCACTCGCAGCACGCACCCTTTCGTGAATCAAAGTTGACACGTATTCTTCAGTACCCCCTACTGGGCAACGGTAACACATCCATTGTGGTCAATGTGAGTCCTTCGGATGACAACACGGAGGAGTCTGCGAGCGCCATCGGTTTTGGGCAGCGCGCGATTCAGATCAAGCAGGACGCTCAGCGCCACGAGGTTCTCGACTACAAGGCACTATATCTTCAGCTCATGGCTGAGCTGGACGCTAAGAACGACAAGACTCTGGAGGGCGCTCTTGAGGAGGAGCGCATCGTCTACGAGGATCGTGTGGCCTCCCTTGAAGAACAGATAAAGGCGCTTCGTCAAGAGAATGACGTTCTTCAGAGAGAAAACGAGCTTCTTCGTGCGGGGCTTCCAGAAGACAAGCTGGCCTTACTGAACAACGGTGGTAGCGGCGCTAACGAGTGGAAGGCGCTGAATAACAACCTCAAGGAGATGGTCACTGCACGGGATGGAAAGATTAAAACCATTAGTGACGAACGGGTCAAGCTAGCCCTGCTACTGGCGGAGGAGAAGCGCACCGCGTTCCTGCTCGCTCAGAAGCTTCGGGCCATTATGATGCGTTATCAGCTGGACCGCAATGACTTAGTCAGTCGTGTGGACCACCTTGGCGCTGAATTGGCTGCAACGAAAGGCACGGATTACCTGAGTGCGGTCGGTTCCGTTGCGTCACCTGTGATGCCGATGCTGGGCACCGGGAGCCACGCGGACCCCGGGAACCTGTTGTCAGCGCGCACGAACCAAGGGGATGCCTTCATGAGCGAAGACGTCGAAAAAGCGCACGCAGTGATTCGCGCGCTGCGAGCGGAACGCATGGAGCTGATAGTCTATCAGTCGAAGGCAGAAAAGGCCATTCGTTTGCTGTACGCAGAGAAGGAGGCTGCCCTGCGTGGTCAGAAGTAGTACTGCAACGTGCGCCGGCTAGAGTAGTTGTTTTTTTAAATGCTTGCAGAAGGACATTTCTTTTTAGTGCCTTGCCACTCGGGCAAGCAACTTTCCAGGACTGTTTGTTTTTCTAGCTGGTTTTGGGCCATGTCGGGTGAGGGGAGCCTCTTGCTGTACGGTGGGGTGTGCCAGCTCTCTTCGTCGGGCATACCCCTCTCTTCCTTTGTCACATCGCCTTCTGCGACGTGTGCGTCACCTCCTGGTTTCACTGAAACTTATCTCCGGTTTGTTTTGTTTTGAATGAGTACAACCGAACCATGTACTTCACATTCATTATGTAGATCGTTCAGCAAGGAGAAGGAAATGCTTTCTATTGGGTGGTGGGCAAAGGGACGAATGTGTCCTGACGGATAAGCATTTCAGTATACCAGGGCGTTCGGTGGGTGTGCTGTGCGTGTCACTGATATACATGAGTCGGGACTGCTGTTGCATAGGTGACCTCTCCGATGCTTTCAACATAGCAACATCCCCCCCCCCCAATCTCTATGATTTTCTGATGAACGTTTTATGGACTCCTATGAACGGGGTAAACAGTGCTCTGACGGGGAAGTATGGCGGTTCCCTTACGTGAGTGTGGCAGCGGAGTGGTGAAACGACTAACATAGGACGAGGTCCTGAGGTGACTAAAGCACATGGAAGAGAGGGTGGAAGATGAGATGTGTGGCGCATTTTACATCTACTGTACTTGTCCAGATGAGGGTCATCGACAGAAGTTTTGTCCATCTTCCTGAGTCTCACATTAGAAAGAGAACATGTGGGATGGAGAGGGAAGGAATGCGGTCCTAAGTAGGCACCGATGGTGCTGTCATCTGTAAGTGTTAATGCCCTTTGACGCGCATACGATGGCGCATAAGTTAATTTCGAGAATGCAGAGACAACAATAATAAGCGCAATGCCTTTGCACTACGAATGGCAAGGATTTGTGAGTGGGAGTTGGTGAATAACATTTATGCGGTGCTGTTTGTCTTTGTTACCTCATGCTTGGATATGCACTTGCCAATATACCTGTCTTCCCTTTGCTGTGATTATCGTAATGGTTTGCCGAATGGCCTCTACATCTGTTGAACGACACTAAAGGGGGTGCAGTTGTCCTCAGCTTGTGGTTCTTAACGACCAGCGAGGCGGTGCAGACGAGATGAGTACCAAAGCGGCCTCAGTCCACGCAGTTGATGTTAGCATCCGAAATAGACTAGGACTGAGGCACTGTCTGAAGGTGTGCATACAGTCCATAACAGATGTGATGCTTTACTCACCCTACGATGAGATCGGACTCGTCTTTGCAGGAACCGACACCACTCTCAATCCCCTTTCAGCTATTCAGGATGATCGGCGGCATCGCCACATCACGGTCAAAAGGGATGTGAGTTGCGCTACGGCCGAGGCGCTTGCAGACCTATTACGGGTGGACCTTGGCAAAACGCCGAATACCAATACCGGGCCCTGTGATATATTGGAGACCATTTCCGTGTGTGCGCATCTTTTGCACCAACACCCACGAAGGGGTAAACTGTCTCGTACAATTTATCTGTACACGGATGCGCGCCAAGAGGTGGCCCACAAGGAGGACCTTGATGCCGTTATGAACCGCCTAACGACGGACAGCATTGCTTTGGTAGTGATTGGTGTGGACTTCGGTGTGGAGAGTGGGGGCTTTGAAGCGGGGTCGAGGGAAGCCGTGATAAAGGCCGATAATATCCATGTCCTGCAGATGATGTGCGCTTCTCTGGGCTCCATGAGCGTGGTTCTGAGTATAGAGGAGGCGATGGATGGTCTTTCTATCCCCCGATGTCGGAAATATATGGAACGGTCTCTTTTCAAGGTGCCGTTGTGCATAGGCGATGTGCAGGTAGCAGTGCACGTGCATTCCCGTAATGTGGAGGAGCGGATGCCGCGCTGGCAAAAGGTTCATACTGACGGCCAGGAAGTCTCGGGGGCTGTGGACCAGCTGGCTCGCCGGCCAGCATATTATTTTGGTCGCACCCTTGTCCCCTGCACAGAGGAAGATCTCGCGGTAATGCACTCAAGGGAGCCGCCATCGCTGAAGGTGGTGGGCTTTGTTGCCCAAGTGGAGGTACCACCCTTTATCTTGATGGGCCGTACCAAAGTCATTTTGCCTTTCGAACACGACAAACCCGGCGTGAAAGGTTTTTCCCATATTGTTCAGGCCATGCGAGACCAGAAAAAGGCCATGATTGTACGGTACGTACAGTCCCGCAACAGCCACGGTGTACTCGGTATCTGTACGCCCCCCAGCAGCATGCAGCAGAATATGTTGTTCATGTCTGATTTACCCTATTCGGAGGATATCCGTCTTTACCGTTTCCCTGAGTATGAGAACATCACGTGCACTGCTCTCGAGGAGCGCACGATTGAATCCCTTGTGAATGACTTGACAGCAGATGAGATGGTGCTTCGTCCAGAGGAAACCTTTAACCCCGTTAGTCAGGCATTCTACGCGCGTGTACGCGAGAAACTTTTGCGGTCTGTGTTAGATGGCTTGGAGGACACACAAGAGCTGGATGCGAATCTCGCCGACCCCAGGACCCATTTCTCGCAAGGGCGGCCTATTTTTTCCTCACTCGTGAAGTGCGAGGACGAACTAATGAGCGTCCTCCTCAACGCACTGCCCTCGATCGACGCCTGTGCGAAGGCCTTCCCCTATACCGGTAGTCTGAAGAGCAGTGAAAATGGTTGCCCGCGCAAGCATCGGCTCGAGTCACCGCCCGCACCCATTGATACTATCGAGCAAAACGGATCGCCCGATGGCCACGCTTCGAATAGGGAAGAACGTGCTAGCATCGGCACGGCTGCAGTGGAGGCACCTCAACTGCTGCGCGGTGGAAGCGCGGGTAGCTTTTCTGAAATATCAACTGTTCCGGCGGTGGTGGATGCCACTAGCGGACAGGAAGTCGTCAACAAGTTTCATGCGAAGCTGCTACAGTGCACACCTGCCGAGGGCTCGCTTCGCCGCCTGCGTGCAGTGGATGAGCTCGCGGAAATGATCTTTACGTTTATTCGGTACAGCGCTAAGGACGCGCAATATGCGAAGTGTGATGCCTGCGTGAGCGCCTTACGACAGCACTGCATGGATGTTGATGCTGCAGACTACTACAACAGCTTTTGCGTAAAACTGATGCTTCTTGCGACGGAATGGGGTCACATTGACTATTGGAACCGCCATGTGGTGCAGGTGAAGGCCCGCTGGCCGCTCACAAAGCGAGAGTGCCCAGCCAGTTCCCTGGAGGACGATGCTGCGGCAGAGGCCTTTCTTTTACAGGACCGCTCCCTTCCTTCAATTAATCTTGACCGCATTTGGGATACGAATACGCATGTCCTTCCCTGCGAACTGTAGGGCAGCTGTGGCGGGAGGAAGGGCCGCTTGTGCGTGGGTGTCTATTGGGTGCGGCCACTTCCACCTTGCCTAGGGGTCGGTGGCATGCACGTGTGACCCTTCTACATGTGGAGGAGGTGGGGAGTACCTCTGGTTACTAATTTCATGTCGTTCGCTGAGCTTTGAGTTGCATTTGTTGGAAGCCCAACTTGTTCCTTTGGTGGTATAATCACACAGAACTACGCTGTGTGCATCACCGGCTGCGTTGTCTGCTCCTTACACCGCGTGGACGCATCTGTCGGCGTGCTTGTGTATTTGATATGCGCTGCAAGCTAGAGGGATTTCGTCTCGTTTTCTTTGCCCCTCTTTCTTGGATAGAAAACCGATTTGGGCTTTGTTTGGAATCGTATCTGCAGATTAGATTTGGTTTGATTGAGGTCCTTTCGGAGCCTCATCATTCTCAAAAAATTAGCCACGTTTCGTTTTTTTGCTTAGGCCGCCTCTGCTTACTCTCCCCATGGATCCCTCGCCGTTACCTGACCAGCCACACGTGGAAACCGCTTCCGCCCCTGCGGTGGTATCCTCCCCCACGAGAGCCACGAGTGTCCCCAACACTCCCTCCACGAAGCATACCGAGGCTGAAGCGACACTGTTGAAGGTGATTGATACTGGTTCGCTCACCCAGGGCGAGCGTGTTTCTCTGCACCAGCTCCAGGAGTGTTGCATTGCTGTACCACATCTCTCACATCTGTTGGATGGACCGCGCCGCCATAAGCTGTACACACAGCTCCTGTTTGATGAGCAGGATCTCCTTCCGGAGGTTGGTAAGTCGTTTGCTGGTGATGCCGGCAAAGCAAATGATATCCAAAAGGCCACTGCAGGTGAGCTGTGCAAGCTTTTTCAGGATTGTGCGATTCCGGTAGAGGAGTTCCAGGGCTTCCTGTACTGCTTTGCATCGCGCACCGGCAGCCACCTGGACAACGAGCTGCGTTCCGTGGTGCTAACGGCAGCCACAGTCGTTCGGGACGCCGGGCTGGCCTCACCTCACGAGGTGTATTCGTCATTGTATCACCTACTCTGGGCGCTGGTGAAGGACTATGTGGTGCCCAGCTCTGCCCTCCTCTATAAAAATGCCACTGTTCGACTTCTGCGGCTACTGTTACAGTACCACGCCCCTCAATTATCCACTCACCTTGACCAACGACAGGTGGACATCGGTGAGTTCCTCTTCAAGTGGGTGCGGCGATTGTTTGTGACAAGCGACAACTTCGCCAGCCTTCTGACTCTGTGGGATTGGCTTTTCATTATCGGCGACCCTCTTTTGACACCTTTCGTGGCGATTGCATTTCTCGTGGCAAACTGTGAACGACTGCTGCAAATGGAACAAAGGGAGGAACTTCTCGCCTTTCTAGAGTCCGTGGAAATGAAGGTATCGGACGCGAAGGAAGGGACACATGGCCAGCACGTAGTGAGTGACCGATCGATCGCGCCTGAGCGGGTTTTAACGGGAAAGTCGTGGCTGCAAAAAGCTTCCCTCATCTATCGCAACACCCCTCTCTCTTCACAGCGTGTGATGGAGTTCTCCCTGTACCCGAGTTGCTGCAGCATCAACAAGACACCAGAGGGGCTGGAGAAGTATTACGCTGCAGCTCCTTGTTTGCCACTGGAGAGGGCCGATATGGCTAAAAGCTTTGCGGTGTCATCCACTTTAGGTGAGGAGGAGACACCTATTGAGTACATAATTGTGGATTGCCGTTCCCGCGAGAGCTATGATTATGCCCATCTTCCCACAGCGATATTTGTAGGCGATATGGTCAGCTACAATAACACTCAACTAATGAACGTACTGGAACAGCTGTTACCTATGAAGGGTTCTCACATGACGTTATTCGGCACTGGCCGACCTATCCTCGATGAACTTAACCTGTTAAAGGTGATCGCATTACACTTTGTGCAACACGGCTTTCCATATGTGAGTCTGATGACTGGCGGGTTCAGGGCGACCCTCCCCCTTATCCGCGCCAAGAAGATTCGTCTGGTGCACAGCACTGGTTTTACTGTTGAGGATCGTCCGCCTGCGCCACTTCTTCCAGGGGCGACGAGTGCACGGGAGACATTTTCTACAGCACTAAACAGCATTTCAGATCTGCTGCCGCGTGTATCGGATGAGCAAAAAACTGAAGTACGACAGCGAGCGGAAGGTCTCGCGAACAAAGCCAGAGACAGCGTTTTTGCTGTGGGTGCATGGGGGTGGAATCGCGTGCAACGAGTGCAGGAGAAGTTTACTGCTACTCATGTTATTACTGGAGGTCTGAGCGATGATGTGAGCGCGCCTGTTGCTGCCCCATCTGATCACCACCCTGGCGTCCCGCTGCAAGGTCGTGTGGTGCTCTCTGCGACAGGGCCACCCGCTTCGCCTCATGGTCAACAGATCTTTACCCTTGGAGAGGACGAGAGTGACGATGAAGACTTTGGACTGATTACCAACGTGGGAGCAAGCGCCGTGCATGGTACTACGGAGGACAAGACAGCTCCACTGCACGCACCTCAGCAGCGTGCAAGCGCTGTCACCATCCCGGAGCACTCAGTAATGGAAGTGCCACCAATGAAACCTTCCCTCCACGCTCAGGCCCCCAGCCTAGGTACGGATACCCCTGCAACACGCACCGCGACTGCTTCTCAGTTTGCCGCCAAAATAGATGCTGAACTAGAGGAGTTGTTTGGTGATGCTCCAGCCAGGGAGTCTGCTGCCATTGACCCAACTGGCACCTCTACCGCTCCCCCTTCACAGGACCATACCAATCCTGCGCACAGTGCGTAAGACCACATGTTGAGCTTACTGCAGCTACCAGAGAGTATTGGATGTTTTTCCTGTGTGTGTTGGTGGGGAGTGTCCATTTCATGTAAGTAGCGATTCACATGTCTTGTGGCAGTGGCGTGAACGCTCCCCTACACCAGTGATGCGGTGGACGGAAGTGTAGTGGATGTCTGTTCTGTTGTCAATGATGCAGCTTCACCTACCTCTTTTTTGGGAATCAGTATTGCCAATTTATCATTTGCCACCAGTCTGACTCCAATGGACCAAGCAAACTGCACTGACATTTAATTGAGCCGTTGCGGGTGTACCTGCCGTGGTCCCATCATACAGGAACCCCCTGCTCCAGTAGCAACGGCTGCCCACTTTGCCATCTCGTAGCATCACGATTGACCCTTTACGCTCGTTCTCTCTACTTCTTCTTTTTTTTCCGTTTATGGGCCGGGTGTGCAAGGAGGGGGGAGAGAGATTTCACACCTACGCACATTTTTTGAAGTGGGTGCGCATTCGTGTGTTCAATCGGAAAGACACGCTGCATCCTATACTGAAAGGGGCGCCAGAGGCCCCTCCCGCCTTGAAAGAGAACGTTGCGTAATGAGCGCCAAGGATCACCTTGGAATGGCGCTTACGTCGCTATTTGTATATCTGCTTTTCTTTACCCCTCAGAGTATGCTGTTGCTTTCGCTCCAGTTTCTATACCCGCATCAGACCAGTCACTCGTCGGCGACCAAGCAGCCCTTGAGGAGCAAGATGCCCAGCCTCACTACAAACTATGCCTCACAGTACCTTGGTGCGACTGTGATCAGCACACACAGCGAGTGCCAGGGTGGGAGCGCCTTGCTGAGTGAGAACGCTGATAAGTACATGATTTGCCCTTGTGCGGCGCGCCGCAAACAGTTTACCGTGCAGCTGATCCGCGATGTCGAGGTGCGTATCGTGGCCGTACAAAACTCAGAGCAGTACAGCAGTGGGGTGCGTAACTTTACCTTGCTTGGATCTCGCAAGTATCCCACGAACTCGTGGATGGTGCTAGGGCATTTTGAGGCAGCAAACAGACGGGGGCGGCAGTTCTTTGACGTATCGCCGCAGGCCCCGGTACGCTTTTTAAGGTTCCAGTGGTCCACATCGTACGGGACAGAGCCGTGGTGCACCATGACGTCTATGCAGGTTTATGGCATTGATGTACTGGAGACGCTCACTCGATATGGAGAAGATGAAGAAGATGACGCCGACCCACTTGTAGGGACGACGAAGGCCTCTGAACATGACAAGCATGAGCACATGAAAGGACCATTGATGGGGGCGGAGTCAAAACTGCCCCCTATCGCTGAAGGCAGTGCCAATCGCGGTTCATGGGTATCGGAGGCTGCCAAGGATGGGACACACCACGAGAGAACCGGCCCCCCGAATTTGGTCGAGGACAGTAAGGTACCAACCGCTCATCCTATGGATGGTGGGACTGATGGCAATCATGCCACCCTTGCGGACCTCTCTGCATCACTTGAAACGTTTTTCCAGGCGGATGCGCACGACAATACCATCAAAACACACATCGACAAAATAGATGCGGTCATACACACGACGAGGCCCCGGAATCATTCTCGGGCGATGTGTTGTTACTTCTCACCCAACAGTGTCTGGAACGTGTCGGCCTCCTGCACGATGATGGAGAAGGCAGACCCCCCCTTCTGTCAATATGGGATGTGCGCTGACGCTCTAAAGTATCCATCTCTTCCATCCCCCTCCGCCTCCCTCACAGCGATGACAACGACCACTTCCAAGGGAAGTAACAAGCCACCATATCAGAATGCAGCGGTGATCCTTCTGGCGCAGCTAATCAAACAACAGAAGGCCATACAACAGGATCTTCTGCGGGCGTCGCACCGCGAGGCTGCCACGATGGAGGAGTTGATGCAAACCAAGCAGCTGCTAGACGCGATGTCCGCCAGATACCGACATGCCCTGCGGGAGGTGGCGGATCAACGGGACCGAATTACCGCTCTGCACCTCGAAATGCAGTTGTGGGCGGAGGCCATGCAACTGGAGGCGCAGGGAAGGGCTGTAGAAGGCGGCCGTAGTGGTACTGCTGCAGTTGTACTGGCTGTGCTGGCGTGCATTTTGTCTGCGCTTGCAGTGGTGCTTGTGTTCATGTCTGCCTATCCACCTCCTTCGACCGGCCTGCGCGGTTCGGGCGGACAGGACGCCTCTCCGACAGCATCTCAACATGGTCGTCCGCGTGTGGGGTACCGCGCACGATTACATAGCTTTTTCACACCTAGCTCATAACGCCAGAAAAGGCTGATTTGCTTGCCGAGTCGAACGTGCTGGGACGGTGCCATGGCACTGCACGTTTGTGTTTCTTGTTGCGGCGCACTTCGAGGGCATTTCCCATACATTGTGCTGCTCTTGCTTCAGTGGTTTTTCTGTGGATGTTCCTCCAACGGTTATTCGACATTATCGATGTGGGCGAAAAGGTGCATGAGCTGCACCTTGGGTCCTCAGGGCATCTGGAGAGAAGAGCGAGAGCAGACGTGTAGAGGGAGGCTGGCATTGGTCCTCTCTCCACACCGCTCCTTCTAACGGAGGGGAGCTTTGGGCCACGGTTCACCTCTCGCCTGCAGTTCGATGTGCGACATGTCCCTTCCTTCTTGTTCGCTTTTCACTGTCTAAGCCTCGCGGGCAGTACCGGGGAAGGGGGGGTTCTTGTAAACCTCACATATAACCAGTAAAACCCCAATGCACCAGGTAGCGTTATTTGTCACTCCCGTGAAGCTCTTCTCCACGGAGAAGGGCGTCATGAAGGACGTGGAAGGCCAGTGTGCCTGTGCACTCGTGGCACTCCCTTTCAACCCACCCAAGTACATGTTCGTGTGCTACACACACCTACAGGAAACTGTATGTACTGCTGAGCTTGGGTCCAGCAATGATGTTAGCCCTCAGTTAACGGTTGAGCAGGCCGGCTACATCACCTTCCGAGACCAAGACGGGCGGCAGTGGAGCATGTTGCTGGTACGGGCTGCCGAGCGAGAATGCTTGCTAGCCCACTTGGCGCTGGCCTTTTACATGCTTGCTGGCCAGCCAGGGAGTCATAACGTGGTGGCCAACTTCGCACCCAGTGGAGATGGTGTGCAGCTGGACGTGCATCATGAGGCGCAGGTGAGATATGTTGCATATCGAACGCAGCACCGCCACGCATTGTTGTGTCTAGGTGACCTGGCGGAGGATTGCCGAGGCTCCTCGTACAGTTTTGCAGTACAACGCTCATCGATGGGTCTGGATGACGACTGCCGCGGATTTGAGTGTAGCGTCGCGGGTATGCGTGAGGGGCACGAGCGCGTCGTTGTAGTGCCAAGCACACTGCTCCGCTCTTCCACCTGTGCCACATTTGAGAGAGAAACAATGGTGTATGTGGTGCGGCTGATGAGTAGCGTGCCGCGAGCAGATTCTAATCAGCCAAACGACAAGGTACCCGTCGTCTTTGCTCCGGATGACACATCCTTGCCGTTGAGAATACTTGACCAGAGCCCGCTGGGTGCCGATCCATCGCCACAAAAGCTCGCACTATGCCCAGTGCCTCATAGAATGGACTATTTACCCCCAAACGAGTCCTCCTCGCTGAACCATTGTGGCGTGCAGGGGGAGGGCATGATATTGCTAGAAAAGGTGGGAGCTGGCATTCTGAGTGCGATCTCCAGCGCACGCGATATGCGTGATGGAGTGCAGCACTTGGCCGCAGACTGGCGGAGAGCCACTCAAAAGCCGAACGTCACGGTGCTCACCCACGAGATGCTGGTAAGGCAAGTAACACAACTGTGCAGCAACAATGAAAGGTCCAAGGAGGATCTGCGAAAGCGGGATGAGCTACTTCATTCTCTTGATCTTCGTCACAGTGACTTGCAGAAGAAGGTCGAGGCGGCGGTGTCGGAGTGTGATCGACTACTGAAGGAGAAGACTGCTGCGATCACAACACTTTCAGACGCTCGCCTTGAAAAAGAGCGCTCTCTGCTGAAGCTCCGTGAGCAGATCGTCTCCGTCTGCAACGAGCGTGACGATGTGCACCGCCACGCGGGCACTGTCCAGAAGCTGCTCGATGCATCGGAGGAAGAGCTGCGCACACTACGGGGAAAGCTTGGCGAACAGGAGGTGAGGGAGCAGGCTGCGTCATCTAGGCTGGAGGCTGCCACCGCTGCACTAACGATGGAGCAAGGGCGGCGCGCTGCTATGGAAGAGCGACTCAGCCAACTACGGGAGAAGATCGTCACATCGACCACAATGGTAGATATCCGCGCTGCCCAACTGAAGGAGTTGGAACGCAAGGCCTTGTATGAACGTGAGCAGCACGCCATCTTGATGGAGGAGGAACGTCTCAAGCACGAACTGGAAACACAACAGTTACGGGAGGAAGTGATCAACGAATTCAAGCACAAGGAGGATCTCCTGCGCATTGAGTGCACGCGGCTATCCGAGGAGCAGTATCAGCGCGGGCTTGCTGAAGGGAAGGTAACTGGCCGGAAGAAGGGGATTGCCGATGTTGACTCACGTGTAACACAGCTGCGGTTGGACAGCCAACGTAGCACGGCGGATCTGGATGCCGCGAAGGAGCAGTTGCGTACGGCGACAGACCGCACACTCGCGCTGCACCACTCACTGGGAGCGTCAATATGTGATCTGCGTGAGCAGCTACGTGTGGGAATGAAGCAAAAAGCGCACCTGGAGCACGAATTGGAGTCCATAGGAGCACAGGTGAGGACGGCGCGAAACACCATTTTTCTACGGCTGGCGGGCGTGGCGCAGCAACTCACGCATCCGACGACAGTACCTCAGATGATGACCATTCTGGCATCCTTGCAACAGGGAAGTGTACCCGATTTGTCCTTTCAAGCGGAGGCTTGGGAGAGGTCTAGAAGGGAAGCCCTTGCGCTTCGCGTGAGTTTGATTGACCACAACTTGTATGAGCTGTTCCGTAAGGGGGCGGAGTTCTACTACGACGAGTGGCTTCGCCCCCTAGATGAGTCCTATGCATGCCTGATGACCGCTCTCAGAAGGGTGTGGACGGAGCGCTATGGGGAGGCGAATTACGAACTTCACTCTGCAGAGACGATGGGCCGATTTCATATCAATGAAGAGGCAGAGCAACTCTTCGCCTCCCTGGAGCGCTTCACGGCGGGGCACAAGGCAGAGCGGTTAGCACTCTGCACAGCGGTGGAGCTGGCGGTAAGAGAGGCATGGAACGACTATGAAGAGGCCCTTCAAGGTGTTCAGCTTATATGGAACACTCAGCGGATTGACCGAGAGGCTGTGGCGGCCAACGAGATGTCCGAGCGTGCACTTATTGTCGCTGAGGAGCGGCTCTTGGCAGATGAGCTTCCAGAACGGTTCCGTGCAATGCATTCACATGCTTACATCATGGCGCAACAGCATGTCATGGTTGAGGAGGAGAATGAGCGTTCCCCACTGATGGCCGAAGAGCATGGCGGCTACACTGAATTGCTGTACCATAGTGAACAGGAAAGAGCAGGAGCATGGAAGAAGTCTGCCGAAAGGCAACTGGGAGCCATTTGCCTTCTGGAGAAGGATGGCCGTCGGGAGCTGGAGGACCAGCTGGAGGCTGCTGTAGGGACATTGATGGTGTATGCAGCAGACGGCTTCAGAGCACTTCAGCAATACCGGGAGCCTCTCCCTCAACTGCCGGACGATGTGTCCCCCAAAGGGGCCCAAGAAGAAGCAACCTCTCTTCTGGTGAGCGGCGAAGAACCTTCTCGGGAGGCTGACACGGAGTTATCAGAACCCACACCGACTTCGACGGCGTCGGAACCCCCTCACGAACCCATCTCCGCAACGGCAGCATGCCATTCTCCTGGCAGTTCACCGTCGAACAAGGTTGCAGCACCCGGTGAGTCCAATCTTGGACTGAGAGAAGGTGGAACACCTTCCCCGATAGGCCGTACGGCGTGTGACGATGATGCCCAGTCACTACCGCCGTTGGTGGCCCGCCTGAGTACTGCCTTCTTTCACGATTCCGACACCAGTACCGACAAGGAGGTTACCACTCCGGTAGGACCCAAGGCCTCAGCTAGGCCTCTTGCACAGGGTCGAGCAAAGGGCAAGCTGTTTGAGAGCACGGACAGTGACTAGGATTTCGATTGGTGTCTATATTTCTGTGGAACAGAAGGGGGAAGGCGCACTAATGTCCGTGTGTATTTTTGCGTTTGCATATGAGAGTTAGATATTCCATACCGCTTTGGAAGAAGTGGGTGCCACCTGTGCGGTAGCGTAGCCTGCAGCACCTGCGGATTCCCTTTTTATGGCAGGCGCGTCGCAACAAGGTCCTAACTGCCATGAGATCTGTCTCATATGTACTTCCTGTGCCTTGCCTCCTGAAGGTAGTTTCTTGTTTGTTTGGATCGTGTAGTGACACACTGATATATCGTCCAATCGCATACCATAGCGATGGAGGAGACGCCTGTAAGTGCCATCCGGGCAGCCACAGTGTCGTATCGCACGGCTCAGGTCAAACCGATCTTAGTTCCGCCCTCTGAGCTCCCAAGAGAGGTGGTTCTGACGACTGACCAACCGGCCATTAAGCAAGCCTCCAGCCCTGATCAGAGGATAGGTGGCTCCCCGAAAAAACTGCGCAGACGGGGAAGTATGATGTCGAACAGCACCAGCTCGTTGAGGGGGCGGTCTGAAAACGGCGGGTCGCCGGTGCGAGCCGCACAGGGTGTTACCAGTACTGTTACAGCACACTATATGTGCCCTCGCGATCAAATGGTAGTGACTGGGTACGATGATGGCAGTGTATCCTTGCTCCGCTTTCCGGAGGGCGGAGAACTTACCGCAAGTATGTCTTCTTGTCATGCACATGTGTCAGAGACCAGTGGCATGACCTCCCCGTCAATTTTTAATCACCTCACTATGGCGGACCTGGGGAGGGTGGTTAATACCGCTGGGCGCACCAAGGGAAGCTCGGTGAACGTCTCTGTGGCGGCGGTGCATAGCATGCCCGTAAGTGGTACCCATTGCGCTCTGGCAGTGGCGTACAGGGATTGCGCATTTATCAGTCTCGAACCGTACACCACCACACCCAGCTCCGCTACCTTGCAGCGCAAGCAGCAGCGCGTGCGAATTGAGATGAGCAACAGTTACCTTTTAGGCTGCATTGCTACCGTCAATGCTAAACAAACTGTGGCCGTGGGCAAGGGCAGTACGCCGTCTCTGACACAGAGCGCTGGTGATGGAGTCTACTCGCTTGCCCACTGGGCAGCACAACGGAGTTGTAGCACACTGCCGGATCAGTCTTTCCTTTCTGTAAATATAGAGAGTATTGTACTTTCACCGTGCTTGAAGTATGTGGCTGTGGGTCTGCGTACACCATCCCTTGTCCTTGTCTTTCGTATCCCCTCCCTGTCGCCACGCCGTTGCCCCTCAGTCCCCTCTTCATCAGCTGGCCCACCTGCCACAGATGCGGTACCAGGAAGTGCAACGGCGTTGAGCACGGTATTGGCTGTATCCCCCATATCTCTACTTGCCCACTGCCTTTATGAGCCAGTCTCTGGCAAGTACAGCACGCATGTGGTGGGCAGAGGAGAGAGTCGTGGAAAAGGTGCCACTCGAGAGGATGCGGCGAAGGAGGATGGTATTGAAGCACCCGCACCGTTGCTTCCCTTGCGGCCAGTGGCCCAGTTGTTTTTCCTCGCCAGTGACGTGGAAGCTCCCCCCACTTCTGAAGTTGAGTTTGACTCAACAACTCTGGAAGCCGGCGCTCGAGCACACATGAAGTACGCTGCCTCTGCAGTTGTACTTCTTGTTGTCTGGCGGCATACGCATTCCTATGCGCGAGTTCCATTGACTGAGACGCATGCTAGCTTTATGGATCACCTGGAATGGATGACAGTAGGCAGCCCACCCTCGACAGCGGACGGGCAGAATAAAAAGCGGAAGCCTACGAAACCACGCCCGGAGGCTCATATCCCTTCCCACCCATTGCCAATGGGCGGTAGCGCTGCGGATCGTCCGTCCTCCCAAGGACGAGCCCGCTACGGCGTGGCGACCGGTGTTGGTTCATTACTGCCAACCAATAGTGTCGATGGCACTGTATACCAATGGTGTGCCGAAGCGATCCATTACGCGACTGAAACTCAGGATGGGCGCTTTGTTGTGCTATGCTGTGAAGGTGGCAGTTTACATGTACTTAGCATGAGACGCGAGGTAGGCGCCGACTCGGCTCTCACACCCGCGGAGAATGACCACTGGCTGTCGAAGGTGGAGATCTCGTACCTTCACGCTCAAACCCGTTACGACCTACACGGCAAGACTGATGGTGTGGCGCTGTGGGTCGGGATGATCTCTACGTACGGCGTGCTCGAGAAGGACCGCACATCTACGCTAGTAACGCGATACGAAGCGACGCATGTGACGGTGCCTGTAGCGCCTGCAGGGGAAGGCAAGCGCCTGGCAAGCTACGTTGTGGATCTTCCCGCTGTCGTAGCTGCGGTGGTAGGCCTCGACCCACTTCCCCTCAGTCTCATATACTTGTCACCTGGAAATGTCGTTGGGGACACCACATCCTATGTGGACGCGGTGGCTAACCCTGGGACATGCCCCCCTGCTCTTGTCTGGGACACCACCTACCATCAGTTGCTCGGTAGTTTACCCTTTCAACTGTATAAGCCCAACATGCCCTGCGAAAGAGAACGGTCGCATCCCGTGGGTCATACAAACCTGCACTATCCCGATTCCCCCGCCGCATCCGCCCCGGTATGTGTGTCCTATGGCCAAGTGGGCAGTGCTCGTGACCAAGAGTGCGTCCTTTGGCTGCAGCCCAATGCCCAGCGGCCCTTCCCTTGCTTGACAAGTAGTCCCTTGAGCTCGGAGAGGCCTGTGGTGGAAAGCGTTAGGCCAACCCTTTCTGTTGCAAGGTGGACTTACGACTCTATGCTCGCCTCTCTTTGGCCACTGCTTGCGGTGTACTTTCCAGGCCTCCCGTCGCGAGCGGTCGGGCTGGTGCTCAGAGAACTTTCACCTGCGCAACGTGTGGAGCAGCACTATGTAGCGCAAGTGGATTTAAGTACGCTCGGGGCTCATGACGGAGGACGAGGACACAAGACCGTTGCTCAGCTAATGGGCAGTGCCAATATGCACCGCACGGGCGCTGTGACAGCTACCTCTACGCTTCCTGCTCCCGTCCTAACGGACGGACGAGCCGACCAGTTTCCTTGTGTGTGGTTGAATATACTGTGCAGCACCGCTGGTGCCCGGAAAACCCAGCTTGCGCACCTGCTGGATCGTTTATAATCCCCGTCGTGTAGTG
The DNA here is from genome assembly GCA_020509355.1 of Blechomonas ayalai. Taxonomy (NCBI): domain Eukaryota; phylum Euglenozoa; class Kinetoplastea; order Trypanosomatida; family Trypanosomatidae; genus Blechomonas; species Blechomonas ayalai. The sequence goes on along the minus strand of JAIZPF010000041.1, from coordinate 108,291 downwards.
ATGACAATGAAGCGCGGTGCTATCTCTTTCCAATTTCTATACTACCGTTGCTCCTGTGCTTTTTCCCCTCCGCGTGCGTGTATCCTGTGCGTGCTACACCCTGAACCTCTACCTCCCCCCACCTGCGGTTTGCAGTGTTCCTCGGACTTGCTCTCGTCAGCAATCCATTGAGCGCCGCGACGAATAGACCCAGGGTTCTGTTCAATATCCCCTCTGAGGAGCAAAAGGAGTCGCTTGATAACAGGTGTGTAGCACGCCTGCACGTACGGGGGGGGGGGCGGTTTGCAGCCTACGCTCACTCCAGAGCGCCAGTGAATAGGTTTTGCTCTTTCTCTGGTAGCC
>JAIZPF010000041.1:93335-106188 GCA_020509355.1 Blechomonas ayalai | reverse complement strand
GCCAATCCCACCCCAATGGATGCGGGATAGAGTGCTGGCGCTTGGCTCCCCCCATGAAGGTGTTCTTCACCTTGGCGCCACGGTGAGGTGCCGGCATCGCCAGGGTATGGGCATGGCGTATGTTGCTCTGCATGCTGAACCACTGTTAAAGGGCTAATGAGGATGGAGTGCAATGCCAACTTCGTTTTTTGTCGAATGTGCGTGTGTCATCTGTGGCGGTAATTCGTTGGTGTTGTTTTTTTACCTTTTTCAATTCATTGCTGTGTAGTCAATGGATTGACTCACGTAAGTGATCCAGTGGACCAATGAATGCAAATTAAGCACTTTCACGTCGCAAGCCTGTAGTTCTGCGTATATGCTGAAACCGTGAAGATATCCTATTGAAGCCTCATAGTAATAATGATGGCATGTTGAGGTAATTTGAGCCTCCCCTATTTCAAATGCACAAACGGGAAAAATACTGACGGCATTACATCTCTGTGAGTCAGGCATATGCATGCCGATCCACTGCGTATGTGCACGTCTACCGCTGCGGGGGGAGGGCTTTTTAATTCACAACTTGCAGCACTAGTGCCTTTTTCCCCCACTTCTCGTACTATGAACCTGATGCTCTCCACCACATATTTTGGCATTTCACTAGACTACTACTGCTCTTGGCAGCTGTGGCACTCCATTAGCTGCTACGGCGCTTGTTGGAGCTCTCCGTCCATTTGGACGGGGCTCACGATGCCGCGATTTCAAAGCTGTGTGGCGATCATTAATACACAGAGTGGCCGTCGGCAAGGGCCCCATCTATATGCGTCTGCGCTGCAGCAGTATCTGGACCGAACGGGCGTGGTTCATCACGATATTTACGTTCCAGAGAGAAACATGGTAGATATGGTAGAGCAATTAGTGCCACGTTGTGAGGCAGCAGTGGTGTGCGGTGGCGATGGCACTATCAGCAGTCTCGTCAACGTGTTTGGTCTCTCCACTGATCCCTGCCTCGCACTCAAGCCCATTGTGGTGGTGCCTGCTGGACTGCAAAACTCTATTGCTCACTCACTAGGTATACTGGCAGCACAGCGCGCCGTGTCCAGCTTCGTCATAGGTCGCGTGGATGCTGTTCCTTTGTGGAAAGTACAACTTGGAGCTCGTCTGATTCGTTATGTCTGTTCGTCCATTTCAGTAGGCACCTATGCGAACGTTGTTCATCGCTTCCATCGTCTGAACTCTGTGGCCGAAGAGTATGTGGCGTTGCCGTTCTTTAACGGTCGCTATGCCCATGCTGCATGGTACACCGCTCTGAAAGGCGAGAGTGTCTCCTGCGCGGTAGAATTAACAGTGGAGCATCCGACTCCACATATCGTGCGGTATGAATCCCCCATACGCATGTTGCTTGCTGCGCAAATGCCTTTTCAGCAGGCGGGCTACTCACTAGTGCCGCAGGCTCGGTATAAACAGGGCCAACTCGCTGTGACTATAGCCACAAGCGATGCAACACGCATGCGCATGTGCCACCTTTTGCACAGGGAGGCGAGGGAGGGGCACATCCGTGATGAAGATGGGGTGGCGACCCTCCAACATGTGTCACGACTTCACCTTCGCGTAGGTGGCGAGTCGAAGGGCTCGGCAGACAACACGGTCTCCGTGGAGGAGGGGTTACTCCTGCTGTTGGATGGAGAGATTGTGCGACTGCCTCCTGGGTCAGAGGTAACCGTGGAACCTGCTAGACGATGTGTCCATTTCGCCATCTGCTGAATGTACGTCGGGCCACTGTGTTTGTGTGTGTATGTTCCCACTGCGATACTGAAGGTGACCCTATCGTTACGCTACTGAGTTTCTCATGGGGACTGGCGTGCAGTACAACTTGTACGGCCTATTCTACCATGGATGTGTGTAGTGGATCTTTCGATTACATATCTTTTTTTTTCTTTCCGAGGAATGCTGTATCGTGCATACATGAATGTGTTTGATCCGAATCCCGTACTGGATGTCCTATTTTGCCTTTTAACTCGTTCGTTCAATGACGTACTTTCGTTGTGTAACACATCTGAGATAAAGCGGGATAGGTATAGTTTGTTTAGGAGAGAGAGCGGGGTGAGAACAGGCTCTGTTGCACTGTATTCCACTGCACCTTAAGCATCAGTTGAAAGTGAACTTTGCCGTATAGATAACGGAGCACCCCGGCCGTCCCTTCTGATGGACCAGCCGCGACCATCTGGTGGCGGCCCTGTGGCAGGTAACCGTCGACGCTTCCGCCAGGACTTTGATGCTGAAGAATATGCCCCCCGCCGGAAGATCCACGGCCAGCGGCCAGTGGACTTCTACTCACCCGCCATCCAACATGTGCTGACACGTCTCTTGCCCAAACAGAGTCCTTTCGCGTATCATGTGCCGCCGCACCCGTACTACACAAAGGATCTTCTCCCTTGCCTGGAGACCAGTTTCAATCCTAGCACGGCTCTCTGCACTCAATGGGTGAACACGTCCTTCCACCCCGACTCCCGGGGTGGCCGCATTCGAGTACCTCTCTACGCCCTCAAATGGGCGCCCAACGGCCGTCGTTTGCTCTGCTCTACAGCCCGCGGCGAGTTCCTGCTCTTCAACGGGCGTTCTTTCGGTCTCGAAGTGAAAACGGTGGCGCATGAGGACAACCGACCCTGCCGGGCTCTCGCCTGGGGGGCCCGGAGCGATCTCATCTTGAGTGGAGACGATGCTGGCAAGCTGAAGCTGTGGATGTCGAACTTTGTGTTTGTTGCTGAGGTAGACACGAACCACCGCGCGGTGAGGGAAGTGAGCTGGGCGCCTCTGGAAGCAAAATTCTGCACAGCAGGGCAGGATGGCTCGGCTCGGGTGTGGGATACGAATAACGTTGGCACAAACTCGGATCAAGCTCGAGAGGACGTCAAGCTGGAGGGGCATGGTGGCGACGTGACCACGGTGGACTGGCATCCCTACCGTTCGCTCCTCGCAACCGGGAGTCAAGACACGCAATGCCGTCTGTGGGACCCTCGTACGGCTTCCTCCGGGAGCATCGCCTCTTTGCACGGCCACAGTCAGGCGATCACTTGCGTCCGCTGGCACGCAGATGGACGTACCTTTCTCAGTGCATCAAAGGACGGTACTATCAAGCTATGGGATGTGCGTAAGACCGAGCCGGAGCTGATTCGATTTAAAGGCCACTCCGACTCTGTGGATAAGGTGGAGTGGCACCCTAAGGTTCCCGACCTTTTTGTGAGTACCGGCGCAGATGGGAACATCGTGTACTGGATGGTGAATGAGAGCGATGGCACCGCCACCCACGGCGTTCTGGAGGCTATCCGTGATGCAGCAACGGTAGAAGCCGCACACAGCAAGTTCAGGGATAAGGCGAACGCTGTGCACTGCGTTGCCTGGAGTCCACTGGGTAATCTGTTGGCATCCAGTAGTTCGGAGGTGAAGTACTGGAGTCGCAATAAACCTGGTGCACTGGAGGAGCGGGAAAAGGGCGTGGAGGGCGATATTCTTGATGAGGAGACTCCCGGGCTGTAATGATCGAACTTGTGGGTGTGATGAAATGAAAGATCAGGGTTGCTTGTGTTACACCCGCATGATCATGGTGGAGGCACGGATAGCGGTATAGTACACGGCAGTGGACCACACCACCAGTTTCCGAACCATGTTGCGAAGCGTTTGGATGCTGTATAGACAAGGGAGTTACTACACCGCCCTTGACGAAAGAATAAGCCTCCTGGCACTGGTGCTTTCCTTCTTTTCGCTCTGTGCTGTCTTTGGGAAAGTACCCAGGAAGGGGCCATTTCGGTCGTTCCGACTCACGCAGAGCAACCAAGGGGATTGCCGCAACTCCTCGCCCATCTATTCGTTGATTTCCAAGACCCTGGGATGGATGAGGCCCCTACTTTGTCTGCCACCGATGTGTGCGGCCATGGCATTTACGCACTATGGCGTCCACTAGCAGTGACCCACGTGCTCTACCGAAAAGCCGATCTGCTGAGCTATGTCCTCGGAGTCTCATCGTTGCTTCCCGTGATCATTCTGGTCTTTCTTAGCGGACTCTCGAGTGCACCCTCGCCAAGGCGAACACCGGCTCTAGTGCTGCTGCTCTGTCTTATCGGGAACACAGTGATAAATGCAATGCTCAAGATTTACTTCAGGAGTCCTCGTCCCCCACATCCCTGTGCGGTGCACACCTCTCAGAATGGCATGCCGAGCGACCACGCACAATTCATGGCTTTCTTCGGGAGTTACTTGCTGCTTCGGGCGCACTCCGTTGGTAAGCGTGTGTCTTGCAGTTCGGGACGTGTGACAGTATGCACGGGGAAAGGTGTTTGTGACAGTCTGACAAGACCAGTGCGGCTGACATGGAGGCTTGCGCTATTCTTAGTCCTTGTTCCTGTCACAGTGATGGTGAGCCGAGTCTATAACGGCTACCACACGACCCTCCAGGTGCTTTGCGGGGCGGTAGTCGGTGTCTGCATGGCTCTCCTCTGCACGCGGGACCTTGCACAGCGATGCATGGAAAACGTGGTCCATCGGGCGGTAATTCCTGTCATGACATGCTGCACTGAGTGGACGCGTTTGATACTTTGACGGTACTTACTTCTCAACAAGGAGGATGAGGGAGGATTTGCTCATGCATATATGTGTATGTATGCAGGCAGGTAACGTGTGTACTGTCCGCCCATAACTCCCGATTCTTTTTGTCTTGGCTGACGCACTCGGGGCCCGTGCCACCGCTGGTGCATGTGTGTGAGGTAGGTACGCGATGATATCTTGCGTTGCGTGTGCGGCTCGTCTCTTGTTTTTCTTGTCATTACTTTATTCTTAGTCGCGGTAATACATTCCTTTCACTCATCAGCACTTTTCAAACATTCTTCCTTGCCTTCGTTTTTTTTTCCTAATTTCTATTTTCTGTGGCAGACGTGCACACGGACTCGCTCAAGATGAACGCTGGCGACGTTGTACGACACTTAACAAAAGGGTCTGGGCTCATAGACACCATTAGTAACCTCATTATTCGTCCACCGCGTAGCACCTACGATCTATCCGATCTAGGCCCTGCCATGTTTCGTCTTGGTTCAGACGGGAAGACGCGTTACGTACGGGAGGATATTGAGTTGGTAAATATGCGGGGTATGGCTATTCAATGCTCCTGGTACAAGGAGGCTGGTCTCCAAAAACGGAAGCCTTGTGTGGTATACTGCCACGCGAACTGTGGAGGCCGGTACGATGCCTTTGAGGCGCTTCACATTCTCCAGCATGGCTTTAGCTTGTTCACCTTCGACTTTTGTGGTAGCGGCCACTCCGATGGGGAGTACATTTCTCTAGGCGTCTATGAGCGGCAAGACCTAGCTGTGGTGATTGAATATCTGCACAGCAAACCCGCGGAGGTGGATGGCGTTGCGCTGATGGGCCGAAGCATGGGTGCCGTGACGGCGATCATGTATGCCGCCAAGGACCCATCCATACGAGCGATCGTCTGCGATTCTCCCTTTGCCTCGATGCACATCCTCATTCAAGACTTGGTGGCCCAGCATGGCAGCAAGTATATCCCAAGTGTTCTCGTCAATAGCATCGTTGAACGTGTGCGGAAGCGAATTGCAATCCGTGCAGCCTTTGATATCGATGATCTGAATACGCTCAAGTACGCCCGCGAGTGCCGCGTGCCGGCGATCATTGTTCACGGAAAGGACGATGATTTCGTGCATCACCGTCACTTATCGGCTGTGCTCAACGCCTTTAAGGGCCCATGTGTACACTACCTCATCGATGGTGGCCACAACGACGAGCGGGACGCGAAAACGAAGGAGATGATCGTCGCGTTCTTGAAGCTGTACTTGGTTGAGAAGGCACATCCGCTGGTAGAGAAAAGGGAGGAGGAACTAACCGGTGGAATCGTAAGTGATAATTTGGTGAAGAAAAGTTCAGTGATGTCATCAGCTACTTCTGCTGCGCCAAGTCCCATGCTGGATGATCTATGTATTCTACAGGGAGTTGTAAGCAGCGCTGAGGACCTATCCCTTGAGTCCGCGCTCCAACCGCATGGCCAGCCATTGCCTCTCAGTGTTACAAAACCATGTCTCACGGTGGTCCCTTCTGCTGAGTCGAGTGAGCTCTGAGAGCCCCACGGGTGCACCTCGCCCTCCACGGTATCTTCCGTATTTCTGTTGGGCACAGTGGTTAGTGCTTGTGTGATAAGACGGTGCTCTTTTCTAGGTCCGTTTGCCGTCCTCAACATTACATTGATGTATGAATGGTTGTATTTGGTAATCAAATCTATTCAACCGTATAGCTGCCGTACTTTATTGTTGCAGCAAGATGCTCTTCGGCAGCCTCAGGTTCACCTGTGGGAGGGGAGGGGCTTGTGCCCGCAGGAGGACACTGATAGCTCATGGAGAGAGAACCCTTCCCTTCACTGTTTTCAAATACTACATCTTCGTGTGCTAAGCAGAAGTTCCCTGCATGGCAGTGGCAACGGTTCGCATACGACTTGAATATGCCGTCTGCTTAGTTTTTAATACTACAGGCACCGAAGCAAATTACACTGAACCGATCACCCACCCTTGTCTTTGGTCCCTTGTACTTTTAGCTTCGTTGTAGTGGAACGATAGGAACTCACTGCTCGGCACATGCTGCAGGACTCCAGCAGCGGGCTAACAGGTAATACTTCATCGGTTGCACCAAATGTGACAAGTAAACCAAGCTTTACATTCCTAAAGTTGGAGGATGTGAAGGTGCTGAATGTAGTGATATTTCTTTGTGCATGTGCTCTGTTGACCGTGGCAACAGTCATTACTATCTGTTGCTGCTGCTGTTCCAATGGAAAACTAATTGAAGATACCGCGACGGACACAAGTGATGAGGAAGCTGAAACCGGAGACAATTATTACAGGTCGTAGGGCTACGACCGCCCTGAGCGTCGCTCGATGCCTCAAGGAAACTAGGGTGTGTGAAGGACTGCGTCCACCCTGTTATCCGATGAACGGAAGTGGCCTGCTCTGGCCTACCGACACCTCTGACCTTTACGCTGTGGTGTAGCTACATGTCATACCATGCATACTTGCTCTTTGCGGAGCATACGCAGCACACACAGAGGCATTACGCTCCCCCTGGTGATGCCGGCCACCTCACCGTGGTGTGCCAGGGTCAAGTACCCCGTCGCGGAGGAAGCAAAGCACCGGCACTACTCCCGGTCCTAACGGATTGGGGCTGGCGGCTACCAGAGAAAGAGCAAGCCTATTCACCGGCGCCCTCAGGTGAACGTAGATCAAAGAAAGCTCCCCTGTGCGTGCAGGTTCAACGTACGCAGAAGAAAAGAAAAGGATTACACTCCAGCGTGGGTTCGGAAGTCACCGAAGATGATGAAGTCGGACTACCTTATTTGCTTTGATTCATTCCCTTTATACATTTTCCTTCCCGGCAAGAATAGTTAGAGAATGCATTCAATGAATATTGCTGTTGTTTCTAACTATTGGCATGTATACCGTGTGGTATATGTATGTACACACACAATACATCTATGTTGATATCACACTCCAGTTTTGCGCTTTCCTCCCCCTATAGTTAGTTGTTTTATGAAAATAATGCGGCCCTCTCCCCTTCCACGTGGAGAGGTGGGGGCGACAGTCTTAAATACCCGATAAGCTACCTTATCAGCATGGCTTTCTTATCTCGTGTGTACTGCGAAGGGGATCCAATGAAAGGAATTAAGTGGCTGGTGGTGGTGGTGGTGGTGGTAGGGAGGGGGGTGCCTGTGTTGTGGGGAACGCTCTGTGGCTCGTCTGTCGAGAGAATGCATCTTCGGTGCGGTGAAGTGCTGAGGACAACTTACGCCAGTTCCCCCCTAACGTCACGAGTTCTCAGAGCGGACACCCACCAACGCTTTACACCCCGTCATGCGAAGGGACGCAGCAACTTGCCTTCCTTGCACATAAATAAATAAAAAGCGAGCTTGTGGAAGAGGATACCACCATGGATATACACGGTTGATTCCATTCTCAGCCTGTAAAGGTTGAAGTAATGTCCTTGTTCAATCTTGCTCTTGTACAAATGATGGGCTCGCCGGTGTCCGTTGATCTGTGCCTGTCTGCTTGTCGTGAGAGCAGGGCGGATGGGGTTCAATCCGTCCTCTGCCCACCTTTTTTATCTTATCGCTACGGTTTTCATCCCCCCCCCCCTCTTTGCGCTTGTTGATGCAGCCGGTATTATCTTCGTTTCTCCGACGACGTTGAGCTATACACACGCATAAAGAAATATATACATTCATTCACTTACCAGCACACATTATTACTGGTACACGCTACTCCAAAAGGACGGAGTGGTGTGTAGCAAGTGTGTGGTTACGCAGCAGAAGCCTTGCCCATACGTTTTCTTGTGAAGCTCCTGTGTACCTCTCTCTACTTAGCGTCTCGCAGCGATAGCCATCGACCGGCGTCATTCCTTAAACAGAAGCCTAGTTGCACAGCCGGGAGGTATTCGCGACAGTTTTTCTTCTTTCTACCACCCCACCCTCTTGTTCATTCGCAAAGATGGGTCTTATGCTACCGAAGCCGATCCTCAGCAAGGTGGTTGAGCGTGCTGGGACGGACTTCCTTAACGTGGGATGCACTTCTATGAACGGGTTTCGGACGTCAATGGAGGATGCTCATATGATCACCGTTCCCAAGGGCGACGTGGCGTATCTGGGCATTTTTGATGGGCACACCAATCACCAATGTAGCACGTACGTGGCACAGCAGATGCCTGCCAAGTTGAAGAGCTTGCAGGAGCCCATTACCGCACAAATGCTTGAGGAGGTATGCCTGGAAATCGACAAGGAGTACTTGAGCATGAACATAGATGGAGGGACGACAGCTACCTTCTGCATTGTGCGCCGTGATGGAAGGGTGACTATCGCCAACGTCGGAGACTCTCGTGTTTTAGTGTCCCGTGGGAACCAACTGCTCTTCGCCACGGAGGATCACAAACCGTACCTTCCTGAAGAAAATGAACGAATTGTGCGCTGTGGTGGAAGCGTGGCAGGTAATCGCGTGGACGGGGACCTGGCCGTTTCTCGCGCCTTTGGTGATCGAGTGTTCAAAGTCGACCGGACGAAGTGTCCCCGAAACCAAAAGGTCATATGTGTACCTGATGTGAGGGAGGTAATGTGCAAGCCAGGCGACCTCATAATCCTCTCGTGTGACGGTGTCTTTGAGGGAAATTTCTCCAATGAAGAGGTCGTTGACTTCGTTCACGGACAGATGAGTAAATGCTATGATGATATCGCAGTTGTGGCCTGCCGGGTGTGCGACGAGGCCATTCGTCGGGGCAGCAAGGACAACATTTCCTGCATGATAGTGCAATTGGCCGAAGGCGCCTCCAAGGTAAAGACTTTTGGTGCCTCCTCCTTTGTGCCAGGGCCGCCGTACCCCCGCAGCCACGAGGCCTGCCGAAAGGCGTACCGTCACATGGCAGAGTTCGGTGGGACAACAGTAGTCGAGGCGCTCAGAGCGCGCTACGCGCTTCTGAAAGCGTATACAGCAAAGACGCTCGACAAGATGGAACCCGTCATGCGCACAGCGTATGAGATGAGCGATGATGTAGATGTTGAGACGGAGCGCGCATTCTTTGGCCGAGGCCCAGCCCCAGGAAACGAGACTGCTTTCTTCGAAGCTTTGGCGACCAACGATCAGTGAGAGTGACGCTTGATTATCCTCAAGGCGAACGTGAACCTTTAATGACTTCATTAGGCTTGTGGGTGAAATGGTGCGCCGGGTGACGCCCGCGCGCATCCTTTGAACCACAGCGCCCGTCTTCGCCAAAGTGACATCATGTGTACAAGACAAACGTTTATCACAGATCCGGTGGTACGACTTCAAATCCACGAAATACGATGTTCTGATGACACACCCGTGTCCTCTCATCTGGTGTAAGCGTGCTATAGGTGCGAGGGCTGTCAGAGAGGTGGAGGACAACATACCTACATCTACGCAGGAGGAGACACACACTGGCGGCCCGCACAACTACAGGTGTTGGCATTTCCACTTTCCCTTCTCATCACAGGAGTGCAGACAGTCTGCCACATATTGAGTTGTGCTCCCTTGGTTTTTGATTACCGTGCCGAGACCATTATGATGAGAGCTCGTCTTATCGCGGGGATAAAAGCAGAGGAAGAACGTCGGTCACCCCGCTTCTTTTTCGTAGCCCACAGCTGTGGTAATCTGGGGGAGCGGGTAGGGGGCGGGAGAAAGGCCGTAACAAGCGAGTGACACAGTTCGGCAGCACATACAGGGAGGGTCTCGAGTATGTGCTGCGTTGATTGCTTACTTGCTACCGCTTAGCTTTGTCATGCCACAATACTGTGTCAATGTCTGTTTGTAGGGCTACCTGCAGTTATTCTGACTTGTTCGCCTTATTGCTGTTGATGTTTTCCAGACCATGTAGTACCGATGTTGTTTTTTTAAATGTGTGTGTGTGGGGGGGGGGGGCTACTGAGTGTTTGGGTGAATGTATGAGTCTCATATGAATGCGACGGCTCGGTGGCACGTTCTTTGTTTCCGTGTTTCACGACGTCTCTGCAGCACGAAACGGTGCGGGCACACTGGGGGCGGGGGTCGCCGCTTTGCTCAACCGCCCTCCGTCGAGGGCGGTAATTTTCCCTCGTACAGTGTGTTGGAATAATTGGACGAGGGTTTGGGCGTTATGACACTCACCAGAGGTATCAGCCAACGATGAAAAGCAAAGGTTTCCAGTCAGTCTTTACCCTTTCTCCGCACCCAAAGAGAAAAGAAATGGAGACGGCGTATAAAAAAATTTAGCCGTGAGGAAGGTGGAAAGAATAGGGGGAAAGAGTTTGGAGTCATGATCGTGTGATGGCTAATATCCGCTGACTAAGAACGCACTGCACTGTTGCACTATATAGAAATAACAACTACAAAAAAAGAGGCGCGCTAGGATCCGGGGGGAAAGGGCGGTGTGGAAGATGAGGGTTGCTAAGCCCCCCTTCAAAATAAAAGAAAACATTCCGGGCGAGTTCATTTGGCGGCCCTACTTGCTGGTGTGATTGCGTGGAGAACGAATACTTGTTGAGATGTTCACCCTCATCGACTATCGCACTTATGCACATAGCCTTCCACACACCAGAGCGATGCGTGACAAAGTACTACAGAGTACAAATCAGATGAGGATGTGGCAGCGTGTGTACGCTTCTTTTTGTAGTTGTTGTTCGAGTCTAACAGGACAAGCCAGCTTCGGTTCAAACTCTTACGAGTTATACGGCTGGAGTGGGTATGTGCTTAAATTTTCGCTCCTTGTACTGCCCCACAACCCACGCACACATGAATGCGTGTGTGGGCCAGCGTGTAGCCCTCCGTGGCAGCAGTACAGAAGAAGATGTGCGTGTACTGCGCTTCACGCGGTGGGAAGACACGCAATGCTATTATTGTCACCATGCCTATGGGTCATTCTCAAGAGAGATGGTGAGTTTGTGTGTACTCCCCCTCCGGTTTGTTTTCACTGTCGTATCTTCTTATCTTGCTTTGGGTGAAGTGGGTGTAGTACATGCATAGGCTCGATAGCGCAAAACAGCACCCAACTAATGGTTCATGGGCTACTATGACTCGTGCCTTTTCACTGTTCTTTCACCCGCTTAGAACCTGAAAACGGGTCACTGCTCACGGAGACCATTTTTCCCTGTTGCAGGAATGGCAGCAGGTGCTCTTTTCCCTCCTCTTGCATCGTTCCCTGCGAAAAGGTTGGCGGTCTACTGTGAGCTGGCATGCAGAACGGTTTGACACACTAGCTGGATGCAAGTGTAGCTGCCAGACTCCTTTTATCTTGGTGGCGTGGGTAACATTGCTAACTCCAGTCACTACCCTTTGCAACGTGGGCGGCAAACATGCACAAAGAAAACCGTTTGCGCTCACTCGCATCGTCGTCGTTCATCGTTTTGGGTGGCGGAATGGAGCTGTACGGCTACATTCGAGGGTGAGAAGGTGGTGCGACCTTACATGACGTCGTCTGTCGAGAATTGATCCTTCGCCCAGGCAGATCCTGTGCCGTTCCCCTTCGCCGATGTTCAGCACGGGTGTAGCGAGAGACGATAGGGGCGAGCCTGTGCTGTGTCGCGTATAAACCGTCGGTGGGGTGTCGTCACCGTCTGCTTTCTCGCCAACTTCTTGTATTACTCATATGCAGCGGTCTTCGCTTGATATGAGAGCCGAACCCCGAGTCGTTGTCGGATGTAAAGGATGGCAGAAGTGATGCACCAATCAGCGGCAATTCGCTTTCATGCAGCCGCATGGAGAGGCAGTGGCAGGTGCAGCCGGCGCTATGGGACGACTCACCTGTCTCGTGAAACGGTGAGAACTTGCAGGGGATTGCATGTGTCCTTCACCAACGACGCCTTTGTCATCGTGTCAGGGCGGCAGCACTGCCCGAATTAAAGAAGTTAGGCTCACCAAGGACAGAGGCAATGGGAGCACTGAGTATCAGCAGCTGACTTTGGAGGCGTCCGGCGTCCTTGCTGATGATGGCAGTAGAGGGGAAACGTAAGTTTCCTTCCTCCATCGCGGTCGCCCCTCCCATGAGTGGAGCGTGGGTGGCGAAGGGCGAGACTGATGACTGGTGCGGTGCCCCGCCGTCTGCTGTTGCCCCCTGCACCAGGACACGAGGAAGAAGTGGCCATTGCTGCCCAACATTCATCGCACACTTTGCTTGCAGAAAGTGATGTAGAAGGCTTATGCCTAGTATGATGGCCGATATCGCAAAGTGCTTTGTCTCACCGTGTGCTGAGCATGGCGTGACGCTTTGTCTAGCTCTGCACCTCCCCTCTCCCGCGCTGCATCCCGCTGTTTCCTTCATTAATACCCACGGTGGACGGTGCCCGATCGGT
>JAIZPF010000041.1:64094-92448 GCA_020509355.1 Blechomonas ayalai | reverse complement strand
GCCAATCCCACCCCAATGGATGCGGGATAGAGTGCTGGCGCTTGGCTCGCCCCATAAAGGTGTTCTTCACCTTGGCGCCACGGTGAGGTGCCAGCATCGCCAGGGACCAGGATGAGCTCTGTGTCTGTGTGTGTTTTGCTGCTGGTTGCTTATGTAAGTAGTAGAGTGTTATGATTGCCTCTCGCGCCAGTGTGCAAGGGCGGGAAGGCATTTTGTTAGGCACATATGTGAACAACACGCGTAGCACTGTCCGTTCCCCGCGGCTTCACAGGAAAAAAGTCGAGGGAAGGACACTGTTGGATGGTGTGGGGAGGACGGTACAACTAGCGCCTGACGTACGCTTCACGTTTGCAGTTCCATCATTTTCCCTTACATGTCATGCCTATGGCCTGCCGTTTTTTCTACTCTACTCGCAGAGAATAAGCTGCTTGTGTCTAGACGGAGGGTCCTCCGTACCCGTAAAGAGGAAGTAGTGCCGTGCATAGTGTGGTCTTGCAGGCGGGCTGCATCACACGCACCCTCATGTTGCGAAGAACGTGGCAGCCTCTTACTAAGGACCGCATTCTCTCGTATGCAATACTTCAGGTCGCCTCCCACGCACATAAAGGAGGTGCCGTGCCCTGTTCTGCTGCTCTGACGCACAGCCGTGGGCTAGGGGCTGCTGTAAGCATATCAAGACGAAACTACTCGCGCCTGCGCAACATACATGATAGTGATCAGGACGAGTACGCCTCGAAGCACTTTGACCTACAAGATGTTGATGCGAGCCGCCTAAGGCACTTTTACTGGGATGATGATTCCGCAACGCCGTATAGTCCCGGTGGCCTGCTGGCCTGGGCTATGGACGAGGCGGGTGATGAGGGGGGCATCGACAGCACGACGTTTATCCCCCCTGATCACCTGCCTCTTTTAAATTCAGAGTACGTGGCAGCGGAGAAAAACAATCAATGATCCACGATAGAATGAATGTCACGCATCGGGTGCACTATTGCGTCTGTGCTATGATTCCTCCATCTGAAAGGAAGTAATGCGTGTGCGGGGACCTGGGGCCCAATGGCGGGCACCTCTTGGGGATGCCGATTCTTCAAAGGCGTGAATCTGCTACTGATTCTGTTGTACTGCTTCTGTGGTTCCACTGCTGCTTTCTTTTTGGTACACTCGCCAAAGACCCTGCGCTTCGGCAAAGGCTATCACACAGGACGCTGGGAAACGACTCGACGATGCGTTTTGCCCTTGATTAGCGGCGCAGCTCCGCCTGACGACAATGGCACGTGGAGATATCCAGGGGTTGGGAAATGTCTGTGCGGTGCGCCGCAAGAAAATGGCATTTGGTATGGCGCTGAGGGTGATTGGCAACGTAAAGCAAGCCCAATGCTTCTGTACTGGAGCGACGTGGCAGCGCTGTTTGTGATGTGGGGCAATGCTGCCATTCTAAGCGGGCACATCCACTATTGCTAGCGTTCTATCGAAGTGCCCTTCTGTCCTTCTCTCTTTTCTGCCCGTTATTTTCCCTCCAGCTGCTTCAAGGATGACCAGGTGCCATTGTTTTTAGCAATGGCGAAGGTGGACGGAATGTTTAAGAGAACAAAAGTGTTTCTAGTCTTCTTCGCCAAGGAAACAGGTTGCTTCTCTTCGGCTAATCGTAGAAGCAGTGGGTAATGTGATTTACGGTATTCCACGCTACACCCTTCGATGCACAGCCCTTTCCATTCCTCCTCTGTGGTATGCCCGTAAAGCAGTGGGGTAACGGGAGATAGGGAGGGCAGGGCGAATACTTCTGTGCGATTGCTGTCGGTAAAATCCCATGACGAGAGAGGTCGAAGGGGCCACTGTTCAGATCCTCAGTGATGCATTTGAGCATTTTTTCATTTATCGGAGCTTCCATAGGATGCCTCATAGGTACCGCTTGCTGAATCACCCACAGCTGTTGCATGATATGGCGCCATCTTGTTGAGTGCCATTGGTCTTGATACTCACGTTGTGTGTCAAGCTTGCGCATTGCCTGATGTATAATCTCTCTTGGGATTTTACTTTTGTCCTTCGTTGTGGTGCTCTCTCCTTCATGCACTTGAAGGCCTTGCGCTGTCTCTTCCCCCCCCCCCTTTGTTTGATGGATTTATGGCGTAGGGTGGAAGCCAGCCATCCTCCTTCCGCATTCTATCGCGGTAGGGATATGCATCCTCACTAGAGCGAACGCTTTTTGTTTTGCTGTTGTTGGGCCCTTGGCATGATGTAGGCGTGTGCATTGCTTACAGTGAGGACACCATGGGCACCTGTTGTACATGAAGCGGATCCCTCTATGGGGACCCTCACTGCTCATTTTGCACGATACTGTTTTCCCCCTCCCTTTCTCCCATTGCGTCTGTTAGCTCAGCTGCTGCTAACATTCTGGTGCACGCCGAAAGGCCAGTGGAGGGTTAGTGCAAAAGCACAGGCTATCCCACACAACGTACAACGTCGGACATTTTTTGTGCCCAATCTAGTTTCACTATCCATGCAATGTGCGTGGAGTGGGGCTACCGCCCGGTGGCGTACATGTGGGCTTCGGTTGCCTCCATCACTTGGTTGCTCGTCTTTCATGTCAGGCATAAGCGTGCAACGGCGTGCTATGCATGGGAAACCGACCCAGTCACATAAAGTTCGTACACAGCACAGTCGGCGATGGTGGATGCAGTCCAAAGCCAGACATTTATCTGCTATTCCTCACGAAGAGGCCAGGTCGCGTCCTCACTTTCCTGCTTACTCGGAGGACGTGGACCGACCGATGGTGGTACCGGATGGCGCCTGCTGCTTTAACTGTGACAAACCCGTCGAATCGGATGACGTCAACAGCTATGTCTGGGTTCCGTCTGGCAATGCCCGTGTCCCCACGACGCAGGGATATTTTTTTCACTTCAAGTGCTTCAAGTGCTGGAACTGCAAGTATCGTATTATGCATAATCAGTTCTACTCCAAGGACGGCCGCGCGTGGTGCCTTCCTTGCGCGCTGGGGAGAGAAATTCGCGTACCGACACGTCGCTGGCACACATCCTACGTGAACACCCATCGAACTGGCTCTCGACTGACGGGGCAGTTTTTCCCCCGGCACCGGCATCAAATGGAGTTTCTGTTCAATCCACAAGAGTAGGCTGCAGGGTACGAGCAGGGCGTGATCGCCACAGAGGCATAAACGAGCCTTGTAGGCGGGTACCGCCATTGACGTTGCGGGGAGGCATGCAGATGGACGCGGGGGGGGGCAACGGAAAATAGTGAGGGCTCTATGGGTACGTGGGATGTGTATCCTTGCACAGTTGTATGAGGTGGTGAAGAACATAGTTGTGCTGATCCCTCAACGTCTCTGTCATCTCCATTTAGAGGGGGTGTGACTACTGGCATGGTCCTCGTTCACTACTAATAACCCTGTCCTTTTGCGCCAGCTCTCTTTTACCGTGATGGCGTCCAATCAGCGGTGGAACGAACAGCTTCCCGTGCCATTCGACAGTTTTTTAGCTGTGTTCTCTCACATGGGAATAGTGAAATGTATTTCTTGGATTCGATGTTGCTTCCCCTTGCGTTATTCTCAGAAGACAAGTGGTACAGAAGGCCCTTCACTATATCCTGTCGAAGGGTTAGCGATACTGTTTAGGCTTGTTTGGCTAGAGGGCAGTGCCCCTTGCGGTACGCTCTTGTAGGGAACCGTGGCCGGTAACGTACGCAGCGCTCTGCTGATTCATCCCTACATTCATGCAATTGTACAGTGTAGTTGCAAGTACTCCTTGACGCAGCTTGCCTCCGTAGACTCTTTCACGGCAGCCGTGCCTTCCCCACAGAAATACGTCCTCACGCAGCTAACTCAGACCATTGCTACAGCAGGTAAGGACAGGAAGCGCGTGCTTTTAACCGGTAACCGCTTTTTCTTCTGTATTGTTGATCGTTGATTGCTGGGGCGGCACTTGGCTGACTGTTACATCTCCTATGCGCATGCTGCAGTACGCGCAAGACATGTGGGAATCCTTCTTTGTGCCCGATATTGCGTACCCTCTGCAGGTCGTAGGATCGCCCTGCTTACTTGTTGAGAACGCTGAGGTGCTCTGCGATCTTCTTAGAAAGTGGTTCTACCTCTTCACGTACCGGTGTTCCTTTGAGAGTATTCCAGCTCTTACCCATGACATCCAAACTGACCAGGGGTGGGGCTGTCTGTTGCGCACTTCTCAGATGCTTTTAGGGCATTTCCTCAAACGCTACTGCCATGAGGAGGACTGTCAACTGCAGTACTTCTTTGACAAGCGCGACGATGCGGCTCCATTCTCCATCCATAACATGGTCCGCAGTGTCTGGGATAAGAAGGTTTTTAGAGCTGAATATTGGAGCCCTTCCCAAGGATGCGAGGCGCTACGCCGGGTTGTCGCGGCGGCGGTGAAGTCAAAGCTGCTGCGCACAAATGTGCATGTTGTCGTGTCGAGCAGTGGGTGCTTGTTTGAGGACGACGTGACAAGGGCACTACGCTGCGGTAGTGAGGCTGTGCTAATGTTGATTCCTCTACGAGTGAGCCCTGAGAGTCGACTCAACCAGGAAACCTTCATGCAGCTGGGTGGGCTTCTACAGCAGCCCGCATGCCTCGGCATGGTCGGGGGTGTACCGGGCAGGAGCTACTATTTCCTGGGTTACAGCCAAACGCAGCTACTTTACCTGGATCCGCATCTGCGGAACCAGAAAGCCCTTATCGATGCTGCTGTAGGTAAGACAGGCATTGTGCAGCCCGGGCTGGAAGATGTGCACGCTCTGCACTGGTCTCGCGTGGATACCTCTTTATTCTTAGGCTTCGCTGTCCGCACAATCGAAGAGTGGGGCGCGTTGCGGGAACGTCTCCCCACCAAGTTTTTGCATTTGGAGGCAAAGAGAAGCTGGGCCGACTATGAGTTGGCGCATGAGCAAAGTAAGCAGCGGGTGGTTCCATGTACTTCTTCATTGCGCAGTAACTCAACGAAGCATTTGCTCAGTCAAAGAGCGGTACCCTCTCGCCATACAACCTCATTGAGGAGAGCCGGCTACTCAAATGGAATCGCCGAAGTAAGGGAGCCTTCCAGCAGTGGCTCGTGGGAGATGTTTGCTGATACATGAGGATCTGTATTGCTAGGGGCAAGGCATGTGTGTGTAACTACAGCTGCCCTACCAACCGCCACTAAGGAATGGTAATGTAGCAACTCATGCGTTTGTGTGACCTGGGGAGCGGGGGTGATCAGACCCACTACTGTTGAGCATAACTATCGCAGACTAGAGAGGGAGCTGTGCCTGTGGTGTTCATTTGTGTGCCTACATGAGATCTGCTGTTCGTCCAGGGGCGTATGCCCCCACCCCCTCCTGCAAAAGTCCATCTGCCTGTACGTGCACACCCTGTCTTCAGATGCGCAGCAGTACACACAGCTCCCCCCCCCCCCAAAGACCTGAGAAGCTGTAAGGTTTGTGTATGTGGAAGGGCCTCCTCGATATTGCTAGTTGCACTGTGATTCATTTTCATCTCTCTCTTGCGGCTGCCTTTTGCAACTTTTTCCTTTAAACTGTGTGGTGGTCATGTTCTGCACCTGATGGGGCGATTCACAGCAACTTGGCGGACCCAGGGAGACACGTGCTGCATTGCTTTTTTCTTTAAAACCCCCTTTTTCACTGTTGCTTTCTTTTGCTGATGTGCGCGCTCTTCTCTTCCCGTTGTCCCCGTCTATGTCGTTCGTCAGGCACCGTAGGCCAAGAGGCGATCGCCCTCGATCTACTCTCATCCAGAGCAAACACGAACAGGGCGACTGCTCTCGTCTGCCATCCAGTACGACCTGCAGTTGACGCGGTGGGCTCCCTATTCAGTTGTGCAGGGTGCGCTCAGGGGCATTTCGCAGTCACACACCCCTCCCCCTGTCTTTTTTTATGAAACGGTGCCCCTTTCGTCTCTTTGTACCACACAGGAATGCTGGCAGACGCACCAGGGAGTCTCGTTGGCAGAAGAGCGGTTGCGCGCCTTACATTTTATCTCTGTCAACGAGCTCACTGCCGGTGGTACGACGTTCGAGTTGTCCGCTCTATGGCGCGTCCGATGTGCTGCCCTACTGTGCTGTAAGGCACAGTCTTCGGTTTCGATCCACAGCTAAACCTCGCAGCAGTGCGGTGTGGCGACTGGCCCCTCCGCGGTCTAACACACACGAAGGCCTCGCCTACGCCAACTGCTTCATGTGTGGGCTTTCCCTGCACATGTGCGATATGTACGTCCACCTTACTAATTCCCATAAGGACCTTGACCCAGATCTGTGCAAAGGGATCTGTGAGGAGCGGCTGGATCTCTATCGGAAAATTATGGGGGTTCCACTGGAGAAGCTGGTACTAAGGAAAACTGACGAGGGGTTTCTGGCCTTCTTGCCCACCGTCACTGCACGCGGCTACGCATGCAATTGGTGTGTCGTACGGAAGGATGTGTACCCAACTCGAGATGCCTTTCTTAAGCACGTTTGCGATGAGCATCAGGACATTGATCTGAGTGAAGTGGAGAAGCGCGTTCCAGCATTGTTACCAGCGTCTGCCCCCGCTTCTTCCGAAGTGGAAGATGCTCAGCCAGTGATCCATCGCCAGTCCTCGTCCACAACATCCGCTACTTCCGGGGCCAACAATGCAGATGCCAGGTTTACCATGCAGCCCCTGGGCCCTACGCGCCGGATGGCTGGCGTGCGGACAGCCCCTGAGGAATTTGTTCTACCGAAGCAAAACGCACGACAACTCGGTATCAGAGTACCTCGCGGCCTCGACAGTCTGGCTGGCTTTTTCGCCACTACCGAGGACGGGAAGCTACCGGACGCAACGGAAGGGGAAACCCCGATGATCTTTTCCGATACAAACTTCCCGTGTGAACTGTGTGGCAAGGCCTTCACAACCGAAGTGAATTTGCTTCAGCACCTTGAGGGGAAGCATCCTGACGGAGCCATTAACGGTTCAGCTAGCAAGACAAATGACACAGAGGCGTCTTCGGTCACCACAGACATTGCGAAGTATATGCGTGAGGAGGCGGCATCCAGTCCTGGTGGGAGCGCACAGCCAAGGCAAATGTATGTGGTATGCGATCTCTGTAGCTCCTCCAAGGTGTACACCCTGCCATCCGCCTTATTTGCCCATATCCGATTTAAACACCCACAGGAGGATGCCGCCCAGCAGGTGGAGCGACTGATTGAGGAGCAGCGCATCAAGCAGGCCTTTCCATGCCCGCACTGCCACCGGGGATTTGCATCGAAGGTGGCGCTTGACGGCCACATTGTGGATAAACACAGCGGTACGCCGATTGCAAGACGGGGGGAGAAGGCGGTCTCTGGAAGCTCCCTGCCCCCTGTGACGCTCAAGAATCGCTGGTGGTGCCACGAATGTGAAAAGGGCTTTGGTGCGGCGAAAGCCTTGCATGGTCATATGGTGTGCAAACACCACCTCTCCAGCCAGGTGTTCCCCTGCCCAGCTTGCAAGCGCATCTTCACAGACGTGTATTCCCTTGAGGAGCACATTCACATGCAGCATAAGTGCCTTGATCCGCGGGACTTGGGGTTGGATACGCACGTCTCTTGCGAGGATTGTGGGCGTTGCTTTTTACAGTTTGACGACTTCCATCGGCACGCGGTACGCCATCATAAGAAAGACCCACGAGCCTCTGTGCGTCCATTTGATGCAGCGATCATCCAGGGCTCCGCATCACATGCCAAGAGCGCCACGGGGGGAAGTCAGGCAGACGAGGCTGAGAATGCATCACTGGAGCCCAAGCGGGCCCCACGGAAGGTTGTGCGGAAGAAAGCATCTGTGTGAGGTGAGATGTGCTTCTAGGAATGGTACGGTGATAGGAGTAGCGACTCAGGGCGGTGGCGTAAAGGATGGCAGTCGTGTTTCGCCTTCCAGGACACAGAAATTAACCGCGCCTACTGTTTCTCCTCACCAGTGTCGCTTTCGCACAACGGAAGAAGTAGAGGGAGTGATTCGAATAGCTGAGCAAAGGACCAGTCTCTCCCGTGGCTGTTGAAGATGATTGGCACTTCGCACCCTGTTTGGTAGAGCAGTCGTACGGGGGAGTTGGTCTCGCCTTCTGTTCCATTGAGCACCATAGCATTCTCCTATCGGCTATGCTTCGCTCGATGTTGTTGTTGTTGTTTTTTGTTATTATTGTGTAAATGCTCTCCTTGATTCTTCTGGCGAACGTGATTTGTGAGAGGGCACCCCTCACTGTTTCACAAGCATAGAAACAGCACACCTTCGTACTAGATCTTGCTAGTCATCCACTTGCCCCGTCCACCCTTCGCGCTGCCTCTGCGAGCAAGCGTAACTCTCTATCCGCAGGGAGCCAGATTCGTTGGCGCAGTTGCGTCATACTGAGGGGAAGAAACCTCATCAACACGGAATAAGTATAGCGGCATCCCATCACGAACGGTAGTGAATCGTGCTGATCAGCACTACGGGAAACCGTAGACGATACGAAGTCGTCAGAAGGGGTTTGGGCACCCTTACGTGAGAGGGTGCAAGCCATTTCGCTGTGGTGGGAACAGGAAAACTTTGCCACACAACGTAGTGCTGAGTATCATGAACGCGCCATGGAAGTTTAGAGGTGGCGCTACGGCCTCTATCGGAAGCATCACAGCTATTGAGTTTGATCCAGATGTGGAGCTTCTGTGGTTGTGCGATGGGTTCGGCTTGCTCACGAGCTTCACCGCCACGGCCCAGGGAGATGCGGTGGTGTGGACCACCTACTCGTCGTTCTCCGCCACGAACCGACCCGTTTCGAATATTTTCTTCATTGGGATGGGAGGCGAAACGATGGTTACGGTTGCCGACCGGGAAACGATACATGGATTCAAGCGGGGGGGGGTTCCCATCATGTGTCTGCCCCTCCCTCCCGACTCGCAAAATTACATTGATCTGTTTCAGGCCAACAAATCTGGGGCGATGTTTTTTACAGGTAACGTTGGCCTCACAAGGTTTGCGCTGCATGAGGGCCTGACGGAGCATCATACTGTGTCGACTGATGAGTCGTCCATCGTGACACTCAGTCAGACGGATGATTGGGTTGTGACTGGAAGCGCGTCTGGGGCAATCGTCGTGCGGGATGCACGAGAGCTGTCTGTTGTAGGGCAGGTGCCATCCTCACGCAGCCGCGTCATGGCCATGGACGTACTCGACAACACCGTTGTCGCCGTCTTTACGGAGAGAACGATCAGCAGCGTGGTCAAAGTGTATGATGTACGTAAGCTGGGCGAAGCGGTCTCCACCATCAGTGACATCCCATCGGGGAATGCCACCCATGTGCGTCGCTACAAAGACTCGTTCGGACTCTCCTACGACCGTGCGTTTCTCCTCACGCCGCAGGGTTTTCACATTATTCAGATGGACCAGGAAAAGCCTGTCTTCAGTTCGTCTGGACTCCAAGAGGGCTCCTGCACGGCAGTCGCTGTTTCTCCATCGACCATGTGCGCTGCCATTGGTAATGACAAGGGATACTTTTTCGCCCTCGCCCACCCCGCAACGCGCGAAGATTATATTATGTCCACCTTCACGCAACCGGTGCGACCGAAGCAGCCGACCTTCGCGCAGAGTTGGGTGGAGGCGAGTCAGGAGGATGGCTTTGAGGACACCGCACCGCGCGAATTGTTGGCGTCAAACTGGCCGCCTGAGGATTACATGATTCTCACCGTCCCACAGAAGCTGCGCTGCCTCAATTTGGAGTCTAATACGGTGGTGGAGAATAGGTGGGGACTAATCCGCGCAGATAGCTACCTGCCTGACCCCAAAGACAAACTGTCCTCGGTGCTGCCCAATCCCTTTCCGTTTAACGAGCAACTCGGGAGCGATCCGTGCAAGGTGCAGGAGATCCTTCTCGAGCTGAAGAAGGATATGAAGCACAAGCTCAAGTCTGCGAGGGCGGGTGGAACGGCCGAGTACGCACCGATGGAGGACTCATTACAAGTATGCTATAGCCTGCAGAACCGACTTGAGTGGGAGTCCTATAACGAGATACCGCACAAAGTCATTGGAATAGACAACAGCTTCCCGGAATGTTGGATAACACCGCTCTTGCAGTCACTGTACCTGTGCCAGCCGCCCGAGTTTCCCATCCGAAAGGTGATACTGCGCCACCTGTGCAAGCGAGAGTACTGTGTCACCTGTGAGATATCCTTTATCTTCGCCAACATGCTGACGACAGCGTACAGCGCGTTGGGCGTGAAAGACGCTGCTCTACCACCGATTGTGCAGGTCGGTAACTTAATCCGCACCATGCACCAGACACCTACTTTCGCTTCAAGCGGGGTGCTTCAGCCGGCAAAATCGCGGGACGAAGCTGTGGCCAAGATGCATCTCTCCCAGCGGCTGCTGCTGGAGACCCTTCACAAGGACTTGCAGGACCAAAAGGCGTATCCTTTCATGAGTTACCAACCGCCCGCACCGGACTACGAAAATTCGACGGCGCAGCTATTTGGAACAGAGTTCACTTCTAATGGCCGCGTGCACGTGGAGCCGCGCTTCTTCTGGGAGGTGCCGGCCTCCGCCTTGAAGGTGGACGAGGGCCTACAACATTTGCTCAAGCAGCTGGAGGCGTACAAGGATCAGGTGCAGATAAAGTGCTTGCCGCCCGTTATCGTGTTGCTGTTGAATCCCGAGCATGGCAACCTGAAACCTCCCACAAGCCTCAAGATCTCAAGGTCTTCCAAGGAAGACTACAACTACGTCCTGAATAGCAACATTATCCATCTTGCTGATGATGTGGAGGATGTCGGCAACTTTGTGAGTCACCAACGCATCAAGGAGGACAACTTCTCGCTCGTTAATGATTATCGTGTGACGCTGCCGAGGAAGATCCATGAACTGGAGCGGTATATCCCGGCCCTGCGCTCGTATTCTGCGGTCGTCACGTACTACGCACGGGACAACCTGTGCGCACCGTCCTACGCTCGCGGCGATGAAAGCCGCCCGCCGAATATGTGGCACACCCTTGGACCACTTCTGACCAATGACATTTTATCCCGGCCGCTGCTGCGCGACTCAGCTCGGCAACGATTTATTTCACCGCTCGACAGTTATACGGACATCAAAGAAGGTGACCTCATTGCCATCGACGCCGAATACGTAGTGCTTCGGTGGGCCAGCCGGGATGAGGATGACGCATTGCTCTACCAGCCTCAGAAGAAGCTGCACATGGGCCTCGCTCGAGTTAGCTGCATCCTCAGCACCGACGTTGGCGATGAGCGTACGGTGGTGGACGATTACGTCCACATCCCAGAAGAGGTCGACGACTATGTGACGCAGTACAGCGGAATTCATCCTGGTGACCTTGACCCGCTGCAGTCCACCAAAAGTCTGACGTCCCTTAAAGCCACGTACCTAAAGCTGCGTGCACTTGTGGATGCGGGCGTAGTGTTCGTCGGTCACGGTCTGCCGCAAGACTTTCGGGTGTGCAACATCGCTGTCCCAAAGAAGCAGACCATTGACACGCTGGAGATATTTCATAAGCCGGGTGGCCGCTACCTATCCCTTCGGTTTCTTGCGTATCACGTGCTGGGTGAAAGCGTCCAAAGTGATGAACACGATTCAGTGGAGGATGCTCGCACCTCGCTGCGACTGTACCGCAAGTACGTGCAGCTCGTGAGGGAGGGCAATTTTGAGACTGTTTTGGACCACGTGCTGGCCAAGGGGGCGGAGACGAGTTGGTTTGTACCAGACACACGGACGTTCAGGGACGCCCCAATGACACCGCCTATATATAACATTGGCTCACCCGTGATGATGATGCCAGACCAGAATGGCCTGGCCGACGGTACCGCAGCACCTGAGGATATGGGGGAGGGAGCCCCACCTGTTGTTAGTAATGAGGAGATGCTCAGTGCCATACAAAAGTCGATGGAGTATGAAGATAGACGCGAGGTGGCCGCTGCTGCAGACTACGTGCAATAGGGGTAGACCTGAGAATAGGGCAATGTCTCGCACGCGTGATAGGTAAGGTGACGGACAATTTCTTTAGAGGGTATGCTGTCTGCTGTCTTGGCTCCTCGTTACGTTGTGGAGAGAGCGAGTTGAGGACTATTGATTTTCTGTGTTACGGTAGTGTGGGCAAGCGGCTCTGGCCCGAACACTTTCTTTACAGGAATGGATGTCTACTTGCGGAGCATGGGGGGGGTACGGCTGTCTGAGTGCGTGTAGTGTATGGTAGAAAATAAGCGGTGTGTCTCCCCCCTCCCCCCGCTGTCTGAGAGAGCTCGCTACCTTTAATTTCTCGGGACAGTAGCGGCACATTTTGATCGCTGTATGGGGGTGGCGCTGGGAACAGGAGCAGGGGGGGACCCTTCATATTCGCAGGCGCCAGGTCTTTTTGTTGTTGAGCTAGTGCATGTGCTCGTTTTTTTGGACTGCGCAACAGGGGGATAGTCCATGGTGCCATGGGTGGTCGACGTTGGGGATCCCCATAAATTTCACCCCATGTGCGACGTACGATGGCATGGCCCTGCTGTTGGTAGGGAAGAAAGGTTCAGGGGGGGGGGAGGCGCTCATCCTACTGGCCTGTGTTCTGAATGTTTCCCTTGCTTTTCGTTTCCTTGTTGTCCGTCATGTACAAGGTGGCTTCCCTTGCCGTGAAGGATAGCGAACGGACGGTTGGTCATACACGTGGTGGAACTGCTCCTGTAGGGGGGTATTGCGGCAGTTCTTGAATAGAGGTGTTGCGCTGAACGTAGGTCCCCGTTTCTCGCACTAAACGAACGTGTGGATCGCTAGAGGGGGAGGGGACGTCACCGCGCCTCACTTCTGAGGCATTGAGGCAACACATGCCCTCCGTGGATTCACTTCCGCCCGGTGCGCCACGGTATGCACAAGGGTTTAGGTCTAGAACAGGCGTGACGGTAGCCTATGAGGAAGACTGGGCGAAGCAGCACGTTCTCGAGGGGGACGGTCTATGCCCATTGGTGTATGAATACCTGCACAAGAGCATCAAGGGACGGGAAAACCCACTGTCCACCGTGCTTTTGCCGGAGACAGTGGTGTTTGACCACAACTTCCCCCGTGCATGGTACGCGTATGACTCGGAGAACAGGGAGATCACAAAACGTCCAGGTAAGATGCTGGATGCGCAGACAATGTACAACGTCTTTTCAAAGTCGGTAAAGGGCTGTGAGATTGTCTCCCAGTTCATTTACAACACCGTCCCCGTAGAGGAGGCGTGGGCCAGCATTCTCTCCAAGCGGGAAAAGACGTCGGGGGTGTACAAGGGACAAAAGTTGACCTACGTTGAGTTTTTCACCGCGGAGAGCCTCCATAACTTCCTTTTCCTGCAGAGCCGTAAACCAGACGGCGTACTGCAAAAGTTTGTCGTGCCCAAGTCAGAGGGAACGAGCCGGCACAACTCACAGCTGCAGGCTTTGTGGTCTCCCTTATTGACAACCGTGTACCGACGCACTAACCGTTATCGTCTTAACGACAACACCGTGCCCATGCCTGTCCGCGCCTCCACCTATGATGGGCCCTCGTACTACAGTGAGGAGGGCCTCGTGGGGGATGAGAGCAAAACACTGGTCGATGGCATTTGTCGAAGCATTGTTGATCATTTCTATGTCACCGAAAAGAAACGCATCACAAGACTCAACCTTTTTTTTAAGCTGGATGATGACAATAATTTGTGGCTGTTGTGGTGCAGCTCTGTTCGCATCGCCGCCGATACGCTGAACCCAACCTTTCTTCGTGTACCGGTGATGTTTAACATGCGGACCGAGATAACGAACGATCAGGCAACTACTGTGGACCAGCTCCGCACGCGGCAACAGCGGCAGAAACATTTGCTGTCTTTAGACAACGAGCTCTTCCGAGTATCTCACGACTACCAGTTTGCCCTCGCTGCGAACGCACTACATAAGCGGCAGGCAAAGGCGCTAGGCCTGAAGGGCTTGAAGGATGTC
Source organism: Blechomonas ayalai (assembly GCA_020509355.1). Lineage (NCBI taxonomy): Eukaryota > Euglenozoa > Kinetoplastea > Trypanosomatida > Trypanosomatidae > Blechomonas > Blechomonas ayalai. The sequence continues at coordinate 78,529 of JAIZPF010000041.1, read as the reverse complement.
CTCCCCCTGAAGGAGGGATCTAAGGACCCACGACGCAACCCACGCCACCCTCTTCATGAATCCTACCGCTTAGTATGCGAACCGGAAGATGAAGGAATTGACGCACATAGTCTTGGACAGCGCTTTGCGTCACCGGAGACACTGGTGTCCGGTGGCCATTCGACCGTCAGCATATCCATGGAAGAGACGCAGAAGGAGCGTGTAATGGGAGAACTGGTAGCAACCGCCATGGACGCATGGTACGCCATCTACTCCACGACTCTTTCAGATGCCCCTCAGGGGATGCCGACGGCTCAGGTTGAGCTTGCAGAGCCCCTCGTGGAGACCCTGACGCAAGAGGAACTTACCGCGCTGGTGGATATATTGGGTCTTACCCACCAAAACACTAGCGCTCAGACCGATGCCAGTACAGGCAGGACCAGCACACTCGGCGCGGCTCGCAGCCGGTTGTATGTTGTTTCTCGTGCCGTGTTGGGCCCCGCTCGGCGACTAGATAAGCCGGCGGCTCAAGTAGAGGACGAAGTACGGCAGTTCTTCGTGTTGCTGTTTCAACACCGCGGTGATGCTATCTGCCAAGCGTGCCTCTCGAAATACCCACTGTACTTTGAAGATGTTTAGAATGCGTTCAATTATTGTAAGAGAAAGTGTTGGGATTCAGGAAGGTGTGTGTGCGGGGCAGTGCAGTAGAGGGAGGGCAAATGGGTTGTCCATTGACTCTGGAGAAGGAATAGATAGGGAAGCTAGAGGTGGTGCGGACCGCGTTACATGGGGTCTCCGTGTTGTTGTTTTTTCTGTGCTTGTGGGCTGAGTGGACGAGCGCGGTGGATGTAAAACAATTTTGCCATGCTTGTGGTATTCACGACTTACGCACACAGACGTGCAGACAAGAGCCAGGCTCCTCCGTAAAAGGGGTCTTGGATTTCTGTGTCCTCGTTTCTGGTGCACACATCTCTGTATGCTATTTGTTCTACTGTTCTTTGGTACTCGTGCATGTGGACCAGCGGATAATTCATAGGTCAGCGATATATTTTCGTTCCACGAGAGAAGAAGTACATGCACTCCGTCCGACAGGATGGCATGAGCCAGTCCTGTATGGTGGCGGTGCAATCCTTGGTGCTCCTATTGGTACTCTACGCCATCAGGCCACCCTCCAACCCGAGGGGCGGGTACCCACCGTCCATTTTAGGGCAGGGCACGTCTTTGGTTGAGTCTTCTGCATCGCTGGGCACTTGGGACCTGGAGAGAAGTGGCTCACGTCGGTGGATCTATCAGGCGCAGAATGAGTCCATTACCGCGGTGGCGGGGGACTGGGTACCACCCCACTGCATCGACAACCCCCCCAGTGACGGCCCCATACCCTCCTGCATGTTCTGGCACACGCGCAGGGCAAAGGAGGAGCTGCCAGTGCAGGTCGCCGCTCACGGAGTCTTTTCTGCCCTACCCTCAGTCGAACAGCTAGGATCAGGAGCTAAAGCGATTTTTCGCTTGGCGCTACGCCACTCCCTCAGCGTGGGCGACAGGGTTGTTCTTTTTTCTTTCCAAGGAGGCTCACCGGTCACGATAAAGGGAGGGACGTGGAAGGGCTTTGGATATATGGGTGTCTGGGATCCCGAGCTACAGCCTCTGCTCTTTGAAAACGATACGGTAGCCGCCAACCTAGTTGATCGTTACTTTGACGTATCTCTCAACGCGACGGAGGCGGTGGGCTTGTTCGCCTCGATTTCTGCGCGACAAGCAAGTCTCCGCGTCACGGAGGGAAAAGACAAGAGGCTCGCGGCCCGCAATCAGCCCAACACGACATTGCTGACGGGGAACTCCCACAAGATCAACGCGGACAGCGTTTTTGATTCCAAGTGCCTTTGGCTGATGGAAGTATTCTTTGAAAGGACGCCAGTCCTTTCCGGACGCCTGTGGTCTTCGTGTGGGGACACTATTACATTCACCTCAAGCACTGATTGCTTTCTACACTATTTGTTTCAGATCAATGTTTTGGTCATTGGTCTTCTAGTGATGCAGGCCATCCCTCTGATCTACGGTACTTGTCATCAGCTGGTGTGGATTCGCCACTCGCGCAGCCGCACGCTCCGTGTGAGCTTCTTGCAACTTGTTGTACTTCTTGCTTTTACCTCGTTCAACCTCATGGAGGTCCTTCAAATCTGGGCAACTGTACCACATGCCGGGAAGGGAATGTTTTTGCTAATGGGATCCCTTGTCGTGGCATATTTTTTACTGATTGCATTGATGACTACTGTCGCAGCAGAGCAGATAAGGAACCGTGGGCCAGTGGTGGTGTTTCTCTTCTCTGAAGGGTGGAACCTTACAATCGTCGCAGGTGTTTTGCTTGGTAGCCTAATGAGCCTGTTCTTGGAGGACCTTTTGATTAGTACTGTTCGAGTTGCCGCAGTCGTTCTCTTGTTCTGGGCTCCGCAGTTGTTCGACTTCTTTACGACAGGCGGATGTGTAGGTCTCACGGTGCCCTTTCTGCTCGCGAGCGGGTCGTTGGCCGCTACGCCCATGCTGCTGGGGGCGCTCTCTCCTTTGCCGTCGTGGCAAGTTGCCAAGCAGGAGGGGATCTCTCTTTGCATGGGGGCGGTGACCATCACCATGCCTGTCGCGCTATTGGTAACCTTTCAATTGTCAGACGGCAAACTCCGTCTCCCGCACTGGATGAGACCGTGGCGGCACGTATACTCTACAAACCTAGATGCACAGAGGGAGATGCGGCAGAAAAATGGCTTGTGTCTCATTTGCCAGCAGTCACTATCGGGATCATGGTATGAGGAGGATAGTCTGTGGCGTACCCCTTGCAACCACTTCTTTCATGGGCTCTGCCTGTTGCGGTGGATGGCTGAAAGGATGGAGTGCCCTCTGTGCCGCACATTGTTGCCGATGCCGTAAAGGTATCGAAATTAAAAGAAGACGTGTGACATCAGGTAGCGGCAAGTGTGACTCAAAGGCGACTGCTAGAACTGGTGCCCTCCCACATGCTACATCGCTTGGTGTGAGCACAATGTGGTGCTGGACGGTGGCAGTGCGGTCAGGGAAAGGAAGCCACTACAACTGTTTTTTTTCTACTTCAATAACGCGTCTACTATTGAACAAACAGCATTGCTTCTACTGCATTCTTCCATTTTAACCAACCACGCAAAGCAGGGGCGCCTGTGCAGGGAGGGCGTACAAGGCGATGGTACACTACCCACAGCCGATCCAGCTGGAAGGACTGTGCTTGCTAATGGTATAGCCGTCCGGTGTGAGACCTCTTAAGGTCATTTTTGTTTTGTTTTGTACGCTTGACTGACGTTTCCCTTGTCGTTTGCCTGCTTGTCCAGCTCCAAAGGGCGTATCAAGGCCCACCCTCCGTGGTACGTGGCCGCCCGTAGACACTATTTTTTTTTCTTATGCGTTGGTGTAGTGAGGTATTTGGCATACATCAAGACAACAATGCTCAGTAGTTGTGGGGAGGCCTACCGTGCTTCCATTGCGTACAGGTTTGACAGGCCGTTTCAGGATCCAAGGGTACGCCGAGAGGGCTACACCGAACCAAATCTCACGCCGAGCGACCATGCGGTTGTGGTCGGGTCAGCTGCCTTTGCGGCAGCATGCGTGTCCAGACCGATTGGCCAGTTGAGCGCTTTTTATTTTTTGAGCGACGTCCCTGGCGAGAGCAACCGGATCTTTCTTTCCGATAAGAGGGCGCAGTTTTGGTACACGTTGCTCCACACGCGCTGGTGGACCGCTCGGTCATTTCTTGCGAACTTCTCGGCGTACGCAATGTGCCTAGGGCTATATCTGGTTATCCGTGACCATCTACCGTTCAGAAACGCTGCTAATGGGTTTGTAGCAGGCGGGGGAGCAGGGGCGATTTATGCCGTAGGCCGTCATCCGTATGATGTACTGCGGGCCACAGCGGAGGCTCCTCAACGACCGAAGGCTTTCAAGGGACCCGTTGATGTGCTTGTGACGGCCTTGAGGAAAAATCCGTCAGTACTGCGAGGGATTTTCGGCGGCGTCACAGTAGCCGCATTTGGACGAGCCGGCCAGCTCAGCTTACAGTTTGGGCTGTACAACGTGTTGCGCTACGATGGAGTCTATCGGCATCCGTTAGTACTATTTGCCTACTGTCATGCGGCAACGGTTCTGGGTGTGATGTGGTGGTACCCATTTCCCTCCCTGAGGCAACAGCTGCACGCGGTGAACCGTCTAACACGTGGAAAGCCGCAAAGCTATCGATCCCTGCTGGAGGAGATTCGTCGTCGTCACGGCCTGACGAAAGTCTACGACGGCTTTTTTGCCTCCAGACCTCTTCTTCATGCGATACCACCGGCGCTGCTACTGGTGCTATACGATTATGGTACGCGGCGCTACACAGAGTATTTGCATCCGGAGGTGAAGGCAACCGCTGTGCCGGATATGGCGCTAACGACGATGAAAGTGCCTTCGTATGTCAGACAACCTCCCAAGTATGAATTTGACCAGTCACGCGCATCTCATTGAGGGGCCCTGTGGGTCAACTGATGGTATCATTTCTTCAAACCTGAGAGGTGACCTCAACAGCTGTGATATCTCGCTAGTGTGCACGAACAGCGCTTGTGAGTGTGAGAAGCATTTACGGTGAAAATATCGATTATCGAACTAAGTTGGCGTTATGGCTTTATGATGGTGGGGTACTAGTGCACTGCGACGTGTCAATTGGGAGGGTTGCTTTGGTGTATGCAGGTGTGAGAACCAGAGACCAAAGCTGGTGCTAAGAGTAATTGGGGCGTCTGGATCGGGAGGTGAAATACCTTTTACAGGAAGAGATGGTAGAGATCTACGCAATCGGGTTGTTGTGCTTTTATTAATCGTTGAGGTTAGGCTTTCTCTGCACTAAATACACTGCTGCTCGCTGTTGCACTCTCTCTTCTGTTGGTGTGTTCTTCATGGGGCGACACGTTGAAAGGTCGGCGCGAGTACTTCCCTCACATCAGGGAGGGGAAGGGATACGTTGCGGATAGGAACTCTTTCTTTGCACTTTTGCGGACGGCTTGGATCATCGTTTCAGGCACACACACACACACACCCTCCAATGAATTACGTTAGAGACGCATTTTCTGGTCTCCGCTTTAGGTATCGAGTAAATCGCATAGTCGGCGAGGCTATCAACGCTGGAAGCGATGCATCTCATGGGCAGTGTGCTCAATTGGCTGACGAAGAACCAGAGGCGGTACTGGGCGAGTTGGGGGACTATCTGTCCCAGCGGAAGCCGGACGAAGGGTACAGGGCGTTGCAATTGCTCGAGGCCCTTGTTTCATCCTGCAGCCACTCCTTTCACTTAGCCCTAGCTCAGAATTTGTATGTGCAGGAGCAAGTTGTGCAGCTGGCGGTGCGGCGTGCGGAGAGCGAGCAACAGCGGCATGCACAGCGGCTGGCACGGTTGACGCTGTTGGAGTACTCACGCATGTTTGTTGACGACCGGGAGCTGATGAGGCTCGCAAAGCTTGCTGACGTTTTTGAGCGACGCACCAAGAAGAACTTAATGCGCTCCCTTAACGTACAGAAGAGGAAGGTTCAGATTGCAGATCCGCAGCCGCAGGAAACGATTTCATTTAGTTCTGAAGAAGAGCTTGTTGGTACAGGGACGCCAGTTTTGGACCTGGCCGATGCAAACAATCACTCAGAGGCAGCAGAGATGAAGCCATGGCTCTGCCATGTCTGCACCCACACGAACTCTCCCTCCTCCACACGTTGCGCCGCGTGTGAAACGGTGCGTGTCAGCGTAGAATACATCCTGTCGTCTGTGCATCATACAGGTCCAGAATGGAACATCGACACATCTGAAGCTGATGGGGCAAGTACATTGGAGACGTCCGACGCACGGGATATGAAACCCAGCACAACTTACAGTGGAGTCCATGAAGTTAATACTCAGAATACTAGGGTTTCACTGTCGACCAGCTGCGGGGTGCCGCCCGTGGCCTTAAGCGGTAGTGATATGACAGCCCCAGAACAGGACGTATCTGGCGAAAATGCCAATGCTACGGCGGAAGAGAGAGGAAACTTGTGAGGAGGTCATCGGAGGAAGCACGCGCGGGGGGGGGGAGTAATGGTAGGTACACTTCACAGGGGTTATAAGGGGACACATGAAGTTGATCTTTTATCGTATGTACCTACCTTCTCACCCGCTACCCACAGTTGTTTTGTACTCTTCGTGTGGATCCTTCGTTCCTCACCCTGTTATGTGAACCATTTTGGTATGCTGTACCGATATCACAGCGCTTCGTGTATAATTGCATTGTTGCTCATGTTGCCGTGATGAACTCCTCATCTTCTCTCGGGCGGTGTGAAGATGAGGAGTTGCATTCTCCCTTGCATAATGAGAGGATGACGTACCTGTGTATGGATTGATGTGCTGTGACCTATGTACGTGCACATGGCGGGGGCTCACTTATGAAGAGAGGCACTCTACCCTACCAGGAAATGACGCAGGGTAGGTGCTGACTGCCTGACCTGAACTAGGGCGTGCCGCTTTCCCTAACGTTGTCATGGTAGGTCGCGTTTGACGCATTGTCGTGCTCCGTTTTTATTTCCCCCTTTTACATCGCGTTGGTCAAACTCTTGTTGCGAGAGAAGCTGTCCCCTTGCTGGCGACGTACTGCCAAGCTCGCCTCACACAATCGTGCGGCGCAGTGACCATCCCCTGCAATGCCCAAGGCACCTCGCGCTGTGCCGATGGGCATCATTAGTGCGGAGCCCTCCCCTGTCGGCACACGAAAGCTAAGGTTTGCCACCAAGGTCGTGACGCCCGGGAAAAGTGCACCCCAGGGTCACAGGAAGACTGCCGTCACCGGTACGAAGACAGGTGGTAGTCAGTCCGGCATCGTCTTTAACAAGGGCTTTGGCCAGCACATCCTTAAAAATCCGCTTGTCATTGCCGCCATTGTGGAGAAGGCGGCGATAAAGCCCACTGATGTGGTGATGGAGATCGGACCAGGAACGGGCAATTTGACGGAGAAGCTGCTCCAAACGGCGAAAAAGGTCATTGCGTTCGAAATTGACTCCCGCATGGTTGCCGAGCTCAACAAGCGCTTCCAGCACACTCCTCTTGCCTCCAAGCTACAAATAGTTCGAGGCAACTGCCTTGAGCAGGAGTTTCCTTACTTCGACAAGTGTGTGGCGAACGTACCCTATGCCATTTCATCTGCGCTGGTGTTCAAGTTACTGAAGAAGCCTACGTTTAAGTGCGCTGTGCTGATGTTTCAGCGTGAGTTCGCTTTGCGTGTATGCGCTCAGCCGGGTTCAGAGGCGTACTGCCGTCTCTCTGTTAACGCCCAACTTTTGGCGAGGTGCAGCCACCTGATGAAGATCAGCAAGAACAGTTTTAATCCGCCGCCGAAGGTGGAGTCGAGCGTCATCCGGCTGGACCCGAAGCATCCACAGCCAAATGTGGATTTTGAGGAATGGGATGGAATGGTTAAGATGATCTTCAACCGCAAGAATAAAAAGGTTTCCTCCATCTTTCGCACCAAGACAGCCATACAATCACTCCATGAAAAATTCGTGGCGTATCAGAAGACAGCCCATATGGACGTGGCGGAGAAGGGGTCGGATATGCCAATGGAGAGCTTCAGGACATTACTCGGGTCTGTCCTCGCGGATCCAATGTTTACCCAACGTGGTCGCTCCTTGGATGAAGAGGCTTTGATGCTAATGCTCGGGCATTTTACAAAGCATGAAATTCACTTCGCTTGACCACAACAGAAGGGAGGTGGGTACGTGTGTGTGTGTGTGTGATACGACATGCGGAGTATGGCATAACTCGTGTAACCAACGGACGGAAAACGACTTCCCGCCGAGCGAAGGAGAGCCTCAGATGAGCCTACCCTCCACCGTCGGTGGTGATGAATAGTACCAGATGCTGGGCCATGCTGAGGTGATCATGGATGCGGTTGTATTCTATGGGCCTATTGGCTCCAGTAGAGGGTCCTATGTTGCGCTTCTCCATCACACATCCACAGCATCCTTTCCGCTCTATCCTTTCCCGATCCATGTTAGTGTCCTTGCCCACATCATTGTTTAGCGTCACAGGTACTACGCACATATTCTTCGCGTAGGGCTCTTCTCCGTTGCTACTTGTTGTTTACCCGCCTGCATCGGTAGAGACATTGTGCACGTGAGGAAATGTTTCGTCATCAGCGCATGGGGGCGTCCCAGTTGCGCAGAACCATTAACCCCGTCTGCTCTGCGATAGTGATCCCAAGGCGACGGATAACAGACAAGGTAGCCATTGGGTCGTGCGCCTCCTTCCTAACTAGTGTCACGACGCTATCCCTCTTTCACCTCATTGTAACCCCTGTGAGCTCGTCCATCGCTCTGGCCACCATTGCAACCGCAACAGCAAGTGGGGCCCTTTGTGTTCTTGACGGCGGTAGTGAAGGGGGGACGTCGTTTGGCGCGGTTGTCGGGGTGTTTATCGGGGCCATGGGTGGGTTTTACGCCAAGTCAAGAATGGAGCCGTGGCGGAAGTGACCCTCTGAAGCAGAGTAGCAGCTCTTACGGCACCGCCCATGGCACTGGGGTGCACCAAGTGAAGCTACTGCATTACAGCACGGCACGGCTGAGCCCCTGTGGGGGGTGGGGGCGCCTGGGATGGAGGACGGGACTGGGAGTGGCCTCCGTGCTGATTACCGGATTGTGGAGCTAACGTCATGTGCACATCGGTGTGTGAGGCCGTCTTGGAGAGCTTCCCTAAACATACCGGCACAGAAAGAAGCTAAAGGATTAAGTGGTGGAGAGGTGGGAAGAGGGCCTGCCATGTACCTCTTGTGTCGGGTATGATCTGCATTCCACTGATTGACCCACCAGGAAGCGCTTTCACGCTGATGGGTAAATGTGTGCCTTGAACTGGCTGGGTGAGAAGGAAGAGGGGGACGCAGCCGTGGCGACTTCGATGGGCGGCACATTTCTGTGGCACTCTTCAGCTGGTGCAACCTTCCTGCCGTGCTCTCTTGCTTCTGGTCTTTTCTTGTGCACACGGGTACAGCTGGACCGCAGAGGCCTGTACGTACCGCTTAATAGCGGCAGCTGTAATGCTTCGTCGGGGTTATGTGCTGCTCGGAACGACAGGTGGGGCCACCATTGCAGAACAAGTGCATAGTCTGCGCAACTCGCCCTCCTTTCTGAGGCATGCCCCTCCAAGTCTCTACGTTACCTGCGACTTGCCTCTAGGGGGCCAGGCGACGCCACATCGGCACCGCACACGGCTCCTTGACGCATCTTCAGACGTATCCCCGCGGGGAACGGCGGGAGTGTATGCACTGAGCAGCACGTCTCTGACAGATTACAGCTTTGAGGACAGCTCTGCTCTCTCGACCGTGCTTGTGGGATTACCCAGCATGAGCAGCGCAGATGAGGGGGTACAGTTCTTTCAACGGAATGAGCAGTTCTTGCAGAATCTGCACCTTGTTGCTTTACCCAGTTTGAACCCGTGCCATGGGCGTATGCTCAAGCTCCTCCTCCGTACCTACCCCAAGATAAAGGTGGCGTGTGATGCGTTTAGTGGCGCCTTCTTCACAGACACCACCTTCTTCAGCGGGGTGCGAAAAGCGCTGTTGGAGAATAATCCAGCATTCACTCAGGAGATGCTGGAGTTTGCCGAAGTACCGGCGGATGTGCTAGTACCAGTGGAAGAGGGGACGCAATTGACCGTGACGGACGGGGGAGAAGACGGTGTTGGGGGGCGCACCTTGAAGGCCCATTACGCTGACAACCCCGCCCAGGAGGCGCGACATCGCAAACAACGCCGCCAGAGGCCATCGTACTTTGTGCACCGACCCATTTTCTTTTATGATGCCGTCTTTCACAGCATGTTTGTCGGTGACTTTGTGACACGCCTACCATGGCTGCCGCTGGTGGCGACGGAGGCGTCAAGAGACGTTGTACTTCCACTACCACTGCCAACGCACGCGCAGCGCACTCCCAATCACACGCTGTTTCAGACGTGGAGGGTAGAGGAGTCTGCGCAAATATTCTCCGCCACACTGCGAAAGGTGCCGGAGACACAGCGCGTACTGACTACTAGTTTTGGCGAGCTTCCTGGCGCCGTCGATGACTGCATCGCTTCTGTGGAGAAGGCTGCAAGTGAGCTGGAAAAGCTTCGCAGTCGCCTCGCAAAGCGACTTGAGACGGACACAAGTAAGGATTTGGATAAGTGGAGTGGACTGCTGCAGAAGAAAGTGCTCGATGAGGTGGTAATGGTCAACAAGGCTAGCACGCCAATGACCGAAGATACAAGACGACATATCAACGAATGGGTAGCCGCAGGCGAGTGGATAAGCCTTCCCATGTGTCTAACTCAGGCGGCCATGTCTCTGCCTCCCACCATCGTGCAGGAAGAGATGAAGACTCGAGACTCCACAAGGAGCGGTACTCCAGGAGTGGCCCATGCGGAGGAAGTCTCTTCAAGGACCGAACAGTCGAATGAATTAGACGGGGACAGTGGTATTACGCTGATGAAGTCCATTTTCAGCAAGAAGGGGCTGGGTGGCCTGGGGAAGGTTCTGGAGAAGGAGCAGATCGATGTGCGCGTGTTCACCACGATGAGCGCAGAGGATTTTCGGAAAGTGTTCAAGTCGACCTTTGGCATAACGAAGAGGCTACAACTGCTTCAGGAAGAACTGCGGAAGAAGATAGAAGGCTTGTAAGCACCGTCGGCGCATGGGGAGAGGTGTGGCGATGTCCTTGTGCGTTCTGGGCCGCACGCAGCGGTACGGCGTAGGCGTCCTGAACGCGAACGCAGGAAAGTGGCTGTCACTTGCTACGGTATGACACCCGAGAGAGACATCGTGCACATTCGCATGAATGGTGAGGACTCATCCTCCTTCAGACAGATTGTTTTCCTTCTCTGCTATCCTCGTTATTGCATGTCATTCGTCACGGGGGAAGGGAGGTAACAGAACGGCCATGCCTTTAGCGGTCAAGCGCCGCAGGGAGTCACCGGATGGAGAAACTTCTGAGCTGCCACATAAGTTGCAGTCCTCCACGCCAGTGCAAGCACAGGACGAATGGGCGGTGATGCACGACAAATCAGTGCTTGCTCTGCTCCCCACAGCACCTATGATGGAGCAGGTACTGATTCGCCGCCCTGACAATAACTCCGCTGTAATAAAAATCGCATGCTTCGACCTTGACGATACACTTGTTGTGCCCCGGTCGGGGGCTGTTTTTGCCAAAGACGACCCCACCGACTGGAAATGGTTGCACCCCAATGTGCCCATCTATCTGCGGCGCCTACACACGGAGGGGTTTCTAGTGGTTATAGTGAGTAATCAAGGCGGTATTGGGACAACAAAGGGGTGGAACACGGCCAAAGCCGATGCGATACAGGGCAAGATTATTCACATTGGAACAGAGCTAGGGATTCCCCTCACCGCCCTTGTCGCCACTCGTCCGGACGAGTGGCGCAAGCCCAACACGTGCCTATGGGACCTCTTGATGACACACATCCGTACGTTGGCGCAGTCTCCCTGTAGCGATTCACTCAACTGTACTCGTTGGTCCTTCTACGTGGGCGATGCTGCAGGGCGTGACATCACGACACTCGCAGGCCGAAAGAAGGACTTCAGCTGTTCAGATCGAAAGTTTGCCTTCAACCTCTCTCTTACCTTTCTCACCCCGGAGCAACTTTTCCTTACACCAGAGGATCTGCTCTTTGAACTGACTCCCCACGGGATAGGCGCGATTCCGAGTAAGGAGCTGCTTCAAAAGCAAGACCCCATCGGAAGCGTAAACTGGGGTGGGATAGGGCCGGAGGAACTCCACAAACTGCCGACGAGTTATGCCAAGCTTCATGTCAAATGCTTGACGCCCGTAGGCTACTCCGAGATGGTCACAGGCGAGCCCGCCTCCTTTGCCAGGCCAGGGAAACAGGAAATGGTCCTCTTCACCGGCTTCCCAGCGTCTGGCAAGACCACCTTTTTCCGGCGCTTTTTCGAACCCTTTGGATATGTGCACGTGAATCAAGACTCACTTGGTACGAAGGCAAGGTGCGTCAGTCTCGCCAAGCAGTCGTGGGCATCCGGTAAGAGTGTCGTGGTGGACAACACCAATCCATCTACCACCGATCGCGATACGTATATCGCCACGGTGCGCGAGCACCGAAAGGAGTCCACCGCACCGCTTCCGGTACGAGTGTTCGTCTTCGGGCACTCCAAAGCACTGGCTAGTCACATGAGCAACGTCAGAGCAACGTTGGGCATGGCCAAACGCCTATCATCTGTGGTTTTCAATGTATACCAGTCTCGGTATGCCCCTTTGACACTAGAGAGCGTACGGGAAATGGGGATAGAGGCCGTGCTAGAGATTCCACCGGTAGTGTCCTTTGAAGGTCTTCCAGAAGCCGCAAAGAAACAATTTTACGTGTTGTCATGATGTTGTCGACCACCTTTTGAGAGTGGTATGCGACAGTTGGGCTCAGGCGGCGGTGGGGCAGGTTTTTTTCCAGCGTACGGTTGGCCTGTACATACTGCACCCTGTTGCCTCAATTCTTGTGCTGGGTACGGCACAAGCAGGACTATCGACTGCCCCCCTCCCCGACCCTCGCCCGTTCCCACCTGCGGTTTGCAATGCCCTTGATACGACTCTCGTCAGCAATCCACTGAGGACCACAAAGAATGGGTCCAGGGTTCTGTTCGATATCCTCATTCAGGGGCAAGCGCGAAGTCGCTGTAGCGGGGGTGTAGCACGTCTGCACGTGCAGGAGAGCTGTCTTTGATCTACGTTCACCCCAGAGTGCCGGTGATTAGGTTTGCTCCTTCTCTGGTAGCCGCCGGTGAATAGGTTTGCTCTTTCTCTGGTAGCCACCAGCCTGCCACCAAAGCCCCCGTCCGTTGGGACCGGGAGTAGTGCTGGCGCTTGGCTTCCCCCGCGACGGGGTACTGGACCCTGGCACACCACGGTGGGGTGGCCGGCATCACCAGGGGATGGACATGGCGCGTGTTGCTCTGCGATATTTAACTTTCCCAGTTGCAAGGTTGGCAGTTGAGGGGGGGGGGGCGAACGTAGCGATAGGGTGAAGGGGCTGGTGTCTTGTGTTTGTAGGACGGTTGCGTGCTGCGTGCTAGCAAGAGGATCATTGGAGGGATATGGTCGGCTTATGCGCCTCGATGCTTGAGCGGCAGGTTGCAGCGGCGTGGCGATGTTGAACGTCGCTTACAGTGTTGAGGAGCAAACGTGCCAGTACAGATATCTTTATTATCGCTTCTCGCCGCCGCTTATGTCTGGCGGCGCATAGAAGCTCTCGTTTATCTACGCAGTTATAATCACCAAGCACCACGGTATCAGCTTTTCTTCTCTCTCACACGCAAAAGCCATGTCAGCACTGCGAGTGGGTTACGTTGGCCTGGGCCTCATGGGCAGTTCCATGGCGATGAACATCCTAAAAGCTGGGTTCGATCTTTCTGTCTGGAACCGCACCGCCGATAAGTGTGAGACCCTGGTGAAGGCAGGCGCAAAGCAATACCGCACCCCTGCAGAACTTGCGTCCTCCGTGGATGTCGTGTTTACGAACCTGCCTGACTCGCACCATGTGCTTGACATTCTTTTCGGCCCACACGGTTTGGCGGAGGGCTTGGCACCGGGCTCCATTTTCGTCGACAATAGCACCATTAAGCCTTCCGCCGCGCGTGACTTGGCACAGACGCTGTGGAAAACGAAGCAAGTGCGTGCCTTGGATGCGCCCGTATCTGGGGGTGACATTGGCGCACGCAACGGTACCCTGACGATTATGGTGGGCGGGGATGCCGAGACGTTGCAGAAGGTCATGCCCATCCTGCTCGCGATGGGGAAGAAGGTCACACACATTGGGGATTGTGGAGCTGGACAGGTGTGCAAGGCGGCCAATCAGATCATGGTGGCGGCGCAGATGGTGGCGATGGGTGAAATGTTGGTCTTTTCAGAAAAGTGTGGGGTTGAAGCTGATAAGGTTATCGAGGCTGTGAAGGGAGGTGCGGCACAATGCTGGACACTGGATGTGAAGCCCGATCGACTCTTTTCTGGTAATCGCCAACCTGGTTTTAAAGCGTCCCTTCAAAGCAAGGACATGGGCATTGTGATGGACTCCGCAAAAGAGTTTGGCATTCCTCTGCCGAGTACTGCAGTGAATACCCAACTCTTCCAGGCAATGGTTCAGAATGGCGAAGGCGACCTTGACAATTCCGCTGTGGTCGGCGTACTGGAGCGGATGGCAAATATGAAAATCCGGGAATCTCGCAAGTAGGTTGGGGGCAGCGGAAAAATAATAATGTGTGAGCTGCTGGGCTGTAGCGGTTAAGCTCACTGTGATATTTGAACCCTGCAAGGGCACATCCGTCTATCATCTGATGCATTTGTGGGTCTAATCCATGACTGGGACGGCATCAGTGATATATATATCTTTAGCGTCCATTCAGCCTCGAGTATGT
>JAIZPF010000041.1:30313-64082 GCA_020509355.1 Blechomonas ayalai | reverse complement strand
AAAAAAAAAAATGGTGTGTCACGACACCTGTGCACGCTAACACCACGAGCGATGGACTGAGGTGAGTTGCTCCTCGCACTGTGTGGAGAAATCTTTCTCCGTGTCCCACCTCATCATCGACTTCCTTTCAGGCTTGGCACTTTCGGCCTTTGTATTAGCCCTTAGCCCCCTCCCCCTCGTCCCCCTCCTGGACCCCTGCTCCACAGGGTGCATGCAGCTGACCAAGGATGATGTGAATTGGTTCAACAAGGAGCTGCGTAACTCCGACAGCGGTGACGTGAAGGTGTTTTATCTTGACTTTGCCTTACCTCCCCATGTGACGCGGTCCTCGGCGGTGGAGTGCCCTCTCTGGTTTCTCTTACCGATGGGAGAACCGGTTGACGTTGCAAAATTGCTTCGCGTAGCGCGTCTTGTGGCCTGCGATGAACGAACACTGTGGGAATTGATTGGACCGTCCTTCTATACGGTGTTTGAAGATCTTATCGATCTGTGGAACGAGCAGCTAGCTGTGAAGGTACTGATCCGTTTTCTGCAATTTTGTGATGGCCTTACGACCCAGCGCGAGCAATACACCTACCGACTTCGCCAGGAACTTGCCCTGCACACCTCCATCCACCTGAAGCCTCGCGACCTCACCCCCATTTACAGCCGCCATCAAGAAGTACATCGCAAGGTGGTTAATTCCGTCGTCGCGATCATCCCAATGACAGAGGGGAATGCCCACAGTGAGGGCTCTATAGTGTGTACGCAAGCGGCGGAGGCCTTTACTGAGCTACTTCGGGTGCCACGGTCTGAAATGTTCTTTCGGCATACGGTTCTGCAGTTTTCCGAGCTCGGCAAGGCGATTCAGAGCGCGGCTACCCTTGCCAACGTGCTAGAGAACGAAGAGGCTCTGCTTCTAATGTGTTTAATTTTTGAGACGTTTGTAGTGGGGACGGAGAAGTCGCATTGGCGGGCCTTGCTTGCCTCCTGTCCGGCTAATTACCCAACGGTACCCGCCTTCTGGAGTTTGTGCGACCTGTGTGAACTCGAAGGGCTAGATGTGCTGGATGATGTCCTTCAGAGGAGGTCTCAGTTGGATGTTATTTGTGCAGAGGTGATGGCGACGCTTCCAGTTGCCTACGATGCGTTAGTCAACGCACCGGAAGGGCTCTCTCTGGACCGTCTGCGTGACGCATTTACACCGGCCGCTATTTCCTGGGCCAGGGCCACGTTTGACTCCAGGGCCTTTCGGCTGAATGTAGATGGTGAGGTGGTGCTAGCTCTAGTCCCATATGCAGATATGATTAATCACAGCAGCTTCAGTGACGTGCTCGTACGAAAGGTGGAGGACGGTGGAGGAGACTTTGTCATGCAGCTAGGCGCGGCGCTCGAGTCGCCAGCGGACGTTGGCCGTGAGTTGTGGATGAGCTACGGGCCGTTGCAGAACTGGGAGCTGCTACAGTTCTACGGCTTCGTAATCGACGGCAACGTGCACGACAAGCTTCCCTTCCCCTTTGAAATTCAGCGGAGTACGGTACCCGGCATGTGGGAGGAACGCTGCCACAAGCTGGTGGACCGATATGCGCTTAATATGGCGCAGCGTTGCTGGATTGCTCGAAGTGGCCAGCCCTCTGAGGCTCTTCGGGCGCTACTTCGTGTCCACATAGCAGAGGCGGAGGAGTTTGATGTGATGGAGTCTGAAGGCCCTTTCCACTCACTCTCGACAGCGACAGAGCTTGCTGTGGTGGACACCATCGAGCAGACACTGCGGTGTGTGCTGGATCAGTTTAGCACATCGCTGGAGGATGATAACGACCTTTTGTTGGAGCTCGAGCGGCCATCTTCACCGGGAAGCGATGATGCAGAATACAATGACGAGAGCTGTCAGAATCACTTCACTAATCTGAAGCTCTGTGTACGGCTGCGCATCGCTCTCAAGCGGATTGCCCATAACGCACTGCGCTGGTGCGCGGAAGCACGGAGCAGTCTTAAGGATCCACAAGGGGTGGGGGGTTGATATAAGCGGGTAACCGAGCCTGCGCAGGTTCCCAAATACAATGATCGTAATCGTAATGAAGCCTGCGAGGATGCACGAGGTCAACAGTGACATGGAGTCGGTGTGAGCACGCGTGCATCGCCTTCCCCCCCCCCCTTTGGTTATATACATCAGAGTCCAATGCTGTTCTTGCCTGCACGCACCCTTCTTTCTAATCTTCCCCCTCTACCCTCCACGGCACCCGGCCGTTCCTTTGGTCCAGTGTGAGCGGTCTGGTCGGCACAACGGTGTGTGTCGCAAAAGAGCAACAACAGGACGGAGAAAGAATGGGGCGCGTTGAAGGAAAGGTGGTGACACTCAGCTATGGAGAGCTCACGATGCAGTCATTGGCCGAGGCGATCCCGGATCCCGCTGTTGTGATTTCTTTGGATCTGTCAGGTAACAACATCTCCCCAGAGATGTGCATCAAGATAGCGGACGAGTATATTGCCGGAATGCCTCACCTGCAAATGTTGGATCTGAAGGACAACAATATCGGACCGCAGGGAGCTATACATTTGCTGGAGGTTCTGATGAAGCAATGCCCCATGTTGCAGTACTTGGACCTTAACGAGAATGCCATCCAGGACGACGCGCTATACGCCTTGGCCACACTCATTCAGCAGGGAAGACTCCAAACACTCAACGTCGTGACTAATCACATCACACCTCGTGGGCTTCCTACGTTATGCGGCGGTCTCTCGGCAAGCCGCTCCTTGAAAGAGCTGTCATTAGCCTTCAATCTGCTTGGTGACAACGGGGCTTGCATTGTGGCGGAGTGCTTGGGCTGTCACCCCACCCTCACGTCACTTGATGTGAGCGATAATCACATCGCTGATGCAGGAGCCGTTGCCTTGGCGACTGAATTTATTCTTTCAAGCAAGTCGAAGCTACAGACGCTGAACCTTTCTGTGAACATGATCGGAGATGTCGGGTTCACGGCAATCACTGACGCACTGACGAAGGCGAGAAACCGTCATTTACTTTATCTAGATTTAGGCTGTAACAGTACTGTGGGTGACGATGGTCGCGCCGCTCTGGTGAAGAATGCTGCTCACTTTCAATACGTGTACTCGATTGACCTCACCTCGTGTGGTTTGTCGGACGAGGATGCCCAAGGTCTCTGTCTCGCAATCAATAGCTCCTCCACCAGTCTAACATCTGTTGAATGGTATAACAACCCGCGCATTCAGCTAGCAACGGAGAAGTTGCTAACGGAGGCAATTCAGCGGAAGGAAGCCAAACAATGCGCGTCCTATGCAGCCCCGCACCGGGCTCAACAAATAATGCTGGCAGTTCTTGCGAGCGGCGTGGCAGTGGCTGCTATTGCGACAGTCATTCACAAGCGCCGCCGGGGATATTACTGACTCACCCTCCGCTCTTTGTGCGTGTTATGCCGGTGAGCATTGCTCGCTTCGCTCCTTGGGAATGGCGGGAAGAAGGGTTTCCATAGATGGGCCTAATAAACAGATCCATGGGATCCCTCTGGTGAAGTTGGTCAAGAGGGAGCCACGTTGCCCCACTGCACGCACTACTTGGTGATTGATTTATATACGTTTTGATATTTGCGAGGGGGGTGAGGGGTGACTTATTTGCCGTAGGTGCCCCCCTAAGCACTAGATTCGCTAGCAACCTGGTGACACTGCTGGCACAAAGGCTGGTGACGATGCGCATCTCCAGAGCGAAGGTGTTATAGTAAGGAAACGCCCTATGCTTATCAGCGTTTCCCTTTTGGGTTTTCGGCTTGCGTAGCAGCGTCTGGGAAGCTGTTTTGGGTACGATCTACAAAGCACTCTACAATCAATCACTTCATACTTTTCGTGGTGACATACGAGCAAGGAGGCTCTCCATTACTGGTCCGCCTGCAAGCGTCGTAGGCCTTCTTTTCTGTGTATTGCTACCAGAAAGCATGCGATCTTGTTGCTCCTTCCGTTTGTGTTTCGTCTTGGACATCATTTCTTTTTTTTTGCCCTTTGTTACGTTCAGCTGGGCTGAAGTATTTATTTGTGTCGTGTAGTAACTCTACCCTTGAGAGGGCGGTTATTCTTATCCCCGGCGCTCCTTGACTCCTCTGTCGCTGTAGGCATGGCGAACCCATATGAAAGCGGCGATGGAGCAGATCCTTTTAAGGAAGCACCTGCTGTGTACTCCCCATCGTCGCCTCAGTCCGACCGTCTTGCGGTACCAGACACTACTGCTACCGTGCCACAGAGAGTGGAGGAAGTTCGACTCCCCTCTATTCACTCCCCTGAACCGGCACCGCTTCCGGCGAGTTATATCGACCCGACGGTGAAGCCGGAGTTCTTTGGAGAAGATTCGTATGCAAAAATGGGCAGCGGATACTCTGCCTTACCCATCCCAGAGCCTGTCATTTCGTCGGCACCACAGGACGTTGCGGGGCCCACCTCCAAGTTCTGGACGCTGGCATTTTATCAGCAGTTTTTTGATGTTACGACCCGCCAGGTGCTACTTCGCCTCAGTAACACGCTGCTTCCACTGAACCCCCCAGATTACTTAATGGGTCGCAACTGGCACTACAGCGACGGCACCACCGCTGGTGAGGGAGTGAGTCCGTCATTCGTGCAGGATGGGGTGGAGCTGTCTAGCAAGCCAGACCTCTACGGGCCCTTCTGGATCTGCACCACGCTCTGGATGACCCTCGGAATTGTCAGTAACATTATGAGTCGCCTTTCCTATGAACGCCACAACATGTCGACGGAGAAGTGGTCCTATGATTTCTCCATGGTTTCCGTTGCGTGTCTGGTAATGTATCTGTATTGCTTTCTCTTTGGCGCGGTAGTGTGGGGTCTCATGAAATGGAAGGGTCTGCCTGTTACCCTGGTTGACACCGTATGCACCTACGGCTACAGTATGTTTATCTTCGAAATCGCCGCCATTCTCTGTATGGTGCCCATTTCCGCCGTACAGTGGGTGACGGTCCTGCTGTGCGGGGCGTGGTCCACTGCGTTCCTTCTCCTCAACTTTTGGCGAATGTGGAGGGTAGCGCTGGAACGACAGTGGTTCGTCGGCATTGTGGCCTTTGTCAGTGTATTTCACATGCTGCTGACCATGTCGTTCAAGTTCTACTTTCTCCACTATCGCCTGTGAAGGTGGTCAATAGAGGCGATGGGGCAGTTTTTCTTGCGCAAGTGAAGTATGGAGGATTGGATGGTGTTGTCGGCGGTGGTGGTGTTGTACGAAACCACGTCACGCACGCAGGAAATGAAAATGAGGGAGAGACCAGTATTTGCGTGTGAGGGCACTTTGGCCGGAAATGGGGGGTGGTAGGATCCGGGATTTTTTTTTTTCTCAAAGAACGAGCAGCATGGGGGCAAAAGATTGGATTGGGTTGTACGGTCGCCTACCAGGGGCCCTTGGTTCTGCGCTTTATTGCACGGGGAATGGCATTATCGCCATGTATCGCATGATGTGGGAGATGGCGGGGGGGAGGGGTGTAAGTCCTCCTGGTTACCTCCAATACCTGTAATGTGAAACGAGCTACTCTTGAGGTTGCAACTGGGTAGCTTTTTTTTTGGATGTATGGCAAGTACCGCTGAGCACTTTCCCGGTACTGGCGCACAAATCTCATGTACGCCGTAACACGCCTGCATTTCCGCTGTTGTACGCTCATCTCACCTTCCCTACAATCATCGTTTTTTTTATTTCCTCCTTTGAGGTACAATAGCGTAATTGTCGTTACCCCTTGCGTAGTTCTCTGTTCATACGTTATTGTCTGCGTTATTTGGCAGAGCAGAGCGTTAGTTCGTTACCACCCCCCCTTCTGCCTCTCTTCACTCACATGCGCCCCGTGGTTCTTATTCTCCAGCACGAGCAAACAGACACACCTGCTTACATGGAGGTGTACCTACAACACCGGGGAATTGACTACACGGTGCTCAAACTGTGGGAAGATGCGACATGCAGCGCACTGCCCACCTCGACCCAGGACGTGGTTCACTGCCGACCTCATCCCAGTGTCCCTCATCGTTACGTGCCCACCTTTGATAATTCCACTTGCGAGGAAGACGAGTCGTGCTCCATCCGGGCCGTGGCCAGCATGGGCGGTTCTATGAGCGTCAACGACAATCGGCCGTACTACGAGAAGCTGTACCAACTGCTGCGCTCGTGTCTGAATACGCGCACACCGTATATGGGTCACTGTCTGGGTGGCCAATTGCTCGCCAAGGCGTTGGGTGGCACTGTCGGCCCATCGCCCCTCCCCGAGGTTGGCTGGGTCTCCCTACAGACCGAGAATAACGAAGCCGAGGGAATAAAGGACTGGTTCGGCTGCCACAAGCAGTTTGAGGCCTTTCAGATCCACGGCGAGAGCTTCAGCATCCCGCCTGGCTGCCAGCGTGTAGTGACAGGGGCTTTCTGTCCGAACCAAGCGTTTCAGTACGGCGATCAGTTTGTGCTCGGGACGCAATTCCACCCTGAGGTGGATGCAGAGAAAATTAGACTATTGATGAGTGACGACACTGAACTGACACTGACAAACGCTCAGGTGAACTCGATGTCCTCAGAGGAGAGGGCAGCCAAGGTGCCACTTTCTGTACAAACTAAAGACGAGATTGAAGAAGGGATTGCGTCCGGTCGCATTGAGAAGAATCGCTACATTACACATCATGTATACGATGTGTGGTATGAGGGATTTCACTGAGATGGCCGAATGAACCATGTACCGAGCGCTTCCGCTTCCCACCGTCCGAGTCCAGCCGTCAGTGAGTTACACCACGTTAAGTATATGAAGTCCTACAATACAGCTACTCTTGTCTTACCACGCGCATCCCCGTCGTCTGTAATTATCACGTACAGCTCTTCTTCTTCAGACAGGCGTAAGATAACCAGGTGATCGCGTGCAGGAAGTGCTTAAGGGGGTAAATAGGTGTGTGTCTGTATCGTTGATGGCATAAGGGTAATCATGCTCATACAATACAGCGCCCCTGCTTTGGACTTATTGAGCTCTATTTCGTTCACCGTAATGTGTAATGGGGGTGAATCAATTCGGCGGCCTGCTGTAGGTGGGTTCACTTGTGCATGCTGGAGTCATTGCACAGCGAGCTGCTTGCATAATTCGCATGGGTGGGAACTGGCACCACCAACGCCTTGTTACAGTTATTTTTCTGCTCTCCCTAAATGTTCAACGAGACCGCCGTGATAAGGAGGCTGTGCGGCTGTGCGTGGTGCAGTAGTGCTTATCGGTCTTGCGTCTTTGTGGGTTTTCTGTTTCAAATGGATTTATATGAGCGGGATAGATATCGTGCTGGGCTGCTTGGCTGGCGGGAGGGGGTAACTTGCCTTCTAGCCCGCGCTGCCCCTTGTGAGCTTACAGTGGCAGCAAAGAGCCAGCCTCTTACCAATAATATTCCCACAGCCATGATAATCTCACGTTTTAGTGAGTATATGTACTAGTACGTGTGGTAGCAAGGGTTTGCGTGTGCTCCTTGGTTTGCCGGTCAAGGGGCTGGGTCCAATGCGTGTTTTCCCGTTGCTACGCTCTTTGCTGCAGGAGGGGAGCACAAGGAAAATGGCAAAGGAATATGCCTCAGTGCCCGTGAAGAGACTTTAATGGAAGTCAAAGGTGGTGGGGGTCGTAGAAACTGTCAGTGACTAGCCTAGAAGGTGATTGCGTTGGGGGGGGGTGCCTTTTGCATTGTCCCAAGCTGATTCTATTGGGATTTCCTCCAATACAGTATATTTTCTTTACGTGTAGAAATTATGCCTTCTGACTACTGCTGTTCTTTCGACTTTTCCGCGCCGTTTCCGCCATCGCTAAGGTGCGTGACAGTTCTATCCGTTCAGTCTGTCCACGTGATCGAGTAGGTGGGGAGGGACCTAAGTAAGGGGCGATGAGGTGTAGTCCGCTGGCGCTGACGATTACACGGGTTTTTCTTTGCGCAGTGCGGCCGCGGTACAGGGAGGCAACGGCGGCAGTTGTGGGCTCGGCCTCTCCCGTTAATAGAGCGGGTACACATACCGCTCCTCAGCAAGTGCAGAAAGTTGTGGGAACATGCGTACCTACGTTGGGCGATGCCCTCCCGACACCCAGCGCGGTTTGCGCAACGATCTCTCCTGCCGTGGTGGCGCCACAGTCGTCTCCCCCCTCTCGTACCACTGAATACGCCCAAGTAGTCAAGCAGGGTCATATGGCTGCTAATAACACAGAGCACGTGCCGTGCCCATCATTCGCAGCATCTGACTCGCGTGCCCAACTTGTAATCCCCACATTGTACACCTCTTTCCGCAATGCGCTGCCCTTGCGTGAATTCAAAGAGCGGTATAGTGGTATCAAAGCGGATACATGTGACAGGAGCCAGTGCTTACGTGTTGGTGGACGCATCGCGAGTATGCGGCACATGGGCCGCATCCTGTTTTTGACGATTGCCAGCGGTGGGGAGCAGCTTCAGATAATCAGGCAGGTGGACGAGCAGTTCAGCAAGGCGGACTTAAAGAGGCTTACAGGGATGCTGCGGGTGGGTGATGTTGTTGGGGCAGAAGGGGCACCAGGTCGCACCAAAAAAGGTGAGCTGTCGCTCTATGCCTCTCGCCTAGACCTTCTTGCACCCTACGTGTGCACCGACCAGTCGCTCTGCCCTGATCTGCGTGGCTTTGGGTTACTTAAGAACTGTGAAATCAAGTATCGCTACCGCTTTATCGACATGATGGCCAACTCCAACGTACTCAAGCACTTCACGAGGCGGCAAGTAATGATCAAGGCGCTACGTGGGTATCTAGAGCAGGCCAACTTCGTGGAGGTGGAGACACCCATCCTGCATTCGGTGGCATCTGGGGCTAATGCAAAGCCCTTTATCACGCGTCATAACGCCAATGAGGTGGATCTCTTTTTACGCATCGCGCCGGAGTTGTACCTGAAGCAGTGCGTAGTAGGCGGGATGGAGCGTGTGTTCGAGATTGGGCGAGTGTTCCGCAATGAAGACGCAGATCGCAGCCACAACCCCGAGTTTACTAGCTGCGAGCTATACGCCGCCTACCACACATATGAGGATCTGATGCCCATCACCGAGAGCATAATGCGGCACATGGCGCAGGAGGTGAACGGCACTACAAAGGTGGTCGTGACAGCCTGTACGACAGGCAAGCCGATAGAGATTGATCTGGCCAAGCCCTTTCGTCGAGTTAGCGTATACGATGAGATACAGCGCGTAGCAGGGGTGGAGCTCCCGTCCCCTGTGGAGCTGAATACTCCCCGTGGGCTGGCCTACATGGCAGCAATTATGCTTCGCTGGAACATTCCTCTGCCATCAGTACGGACAGCATCGAAGATGTTTGACAAACTGATTGAGTATTTCATCACGGATCGGGTGGTGGAGCCGACATTCGTCATGGATCACCCAATTTTTATGAGTCCGCTTGCCAAGGAGCACAGCGCGCCGCGAGGGCTATCGGAACGGTTCGAGTTGTTCATCAACGGTATTGAGTACTGTAATGCTTATAGCGAGCTGAACGACCCGCAGGAGCAGTTCTACCGCTTTCAGCAGCAACTTCTGGATAAGAGCAGCGGTGATGAAGAGACAATGCCAATGGATGAGACTTTTCTGAAGGCGCTGCAGGTGGGGATGCCGCCGACTGCTGGCTGGGGAATGGGGGTCGATCGCGTAGCTATGCTACTCAATGGGTCCACCAACATTCGCGAGGATATTATTTTCCCGCTGCTACGACAGGATGTTGGCTCACATGACGCAAAGCGGCGCCGCAAAACTGCCTCCTTTTTTGGGTTTAATCACCACATGACGCTCTTCTGTCTGAGTGCGCTCGAAGAGGAAATGGAAAGGCGCCGGTTACCGACAGAGGCAACAGAGCAAGTCCGGCAATTACGCAGGTGCATTCTCAACATGGGGTGTCAGGATGAAAAGTGGGGTTTGGCCGGTAAGTCATGCGAAAGGATGAGCGGATTGGGGTTTGAGGTCACCATGGCAATCATGAAGGTCTTTTGCGGGCGCCATAACTGGTAGCCACGTTCACCAAGCATACACGGGCGTGCTCATCGCCACGTAGTACCAGTAGAGCTGGATGGCTACATGAGTCGTTGCGCGTATATGTAGTACTACAAGCTTCAGTGGCTTGGGGACGGGGGGAAGTTGAAATAATCATTTTCCTTATCAAAGGCCTCTTCCACTGTCCTGCTGCTCGCCAGCCTATTATGCACGAGCAAAGACGAACGAACGTCCACATTGCAGTAACTCGCAACTGATTGGGGCTTCGTAAACTCTCTGGTGTTGGTGTTGTGGGTATTGATTTCGTACTCTCTTTTGTCTTTTAGTTGAGGGCATTCAAAGAAAGGAGGAATACAAGTTGGGGTGGAAGGTAGTGCGAGGGGATAGGGTTTGGCTGAGCACAAAGTGTAACTACTCATGGAATCAAGCAACATAGCACCTCCTGTAGAAGATGATAGTCCGTCGTCTAATCGCGAGATCTATGAGAACATCAAGTGGAACGGCTGGGGTGAGGAAGGGCTAGCCATGAAGCTTGATGACACAAACAGATACTGGGTGCGCCACGTGGATGGGAAGCCGATCAAGAAACTTCTTGACTTCCTACACAAGGAGATTCGCGGCGGGCGCGGCCCACGCGACATTCCCCCGCTCACCCCCAGCATCTCCCTTAACGATGCCCTGGAAAAGCTGAATAGCCCGATAATCAACGAGGAGTTCATGAGCGAGTTGAAGGCCACCCTCCAGTCCCGACAGATCCGTCCTGACGGGAAGAGCCGCCTTTCGCACATCGTTGGGAAGAACTACCGCGACTTGTGGCGGGTGCGCAGGGGGATGGTCGAGCGAGCTCCTGACTGCATTGTTCTCCCATACTCACACAAGGACTGCGTCAGCATTGTGAGCCTGGCTCACAAGCACAACGTGGTGATCATCCCGTTCGGTGGCGGTACCAACGTCACGGGTGGCGTGGAGGCGAACCCGTTCGAGACGAAGCGGATGGTTGTTTCGGTGGACATGCGCCGTATGAATCGTCTGATTCGCATCGATCGGGAGTCCCTTCTCGCCACTTTCGAAACCGGTGTGCTCGGCCCTGACTTGGATGATCAACTCTTCCGTTACGGCTTCATGCTGGGGCACGACCCGGACAGCTACACGCACTCCACACTTGGTGGGTGGATCGGCGCCCGTGGCAGTGGCGCGATGTCCAACCAATACGGTGATATCGAGCAAATGGTGGTGGCGGTCAAGGTGGTGACTCCTACAGGCGTCATTGAGACACCCATTACGTCTCGCGTGTGCGGTGTCGACCTGAACGGCCTGTTTATAGGTTCAGAGGGCGCCTTTGGTATTATCACGGAAGCGACTGTGAAACTGGAGCCACTCCCTGAGGCGAAACACTACGAGGGATATCTCTTTCCTACCTTTGAGGCGGCATTTGCGGCGTTTTACACGTGCAACTCCAAGGGAATCAGGCCCTGCACGATGCGCCTTTATGATGAGGACGACTTCCGTATGAGCATGGCCATGAGCACCGCATCACCCAGCTTTGGTGAGAGGTTGCTGAGTGGGGCGATGAAGCGCTATCTGCAGGACGTTCAGCGGTGGGATCTCCGCCGTCTGTCCCTCGTTATTCTCGGCTTTGAGGGATCGAAGGAACGCGTGAAGTTTCAGCGCAGCGAGACGAGCGCCGTTTTCCGTAAGTTCAACGGCGTGAGCATCGGCCGGGGTGCCGGTACCAGTTGGCAGGAGAAGAAGTACGACCTCCCGTACATCCGCGACTTTGCCCTTTCGCTCTCTCACTGGGCCGACGTTTTTGAGACGAGCGTGTTGTATTCGCAGGCCATCCCGTGCTGGAGGGCGGTGAAAGAGGCGGTGCGTCAGGTATGGCGGGAGCACGACAAAACTGGATGGATTGGGTGTCACACCGCCCACCAATATAAGTACGGCTGCTGTCTGTACTTCACCTACGCCAGCGAGCAGTGCGATGACAATGATATGAAGATTTTTTTGCAAATCAAAAAGCGGGCCATGGAGGCGATGCTGAAGTACACGGGCAATCTTTCCCATCACCACGGCATCGGATACGAGCACGTACCATGGATGAATCGTTACATGGGACCTGGAGCAATGAAACTCTTGATGGATATCAAAAAGAAGACGGACCCGAAAAATATTTGCAATCCGGGCAAGCTGCTTCCGTCCTTGCCAAAAGATGGCGAGACGACCGAGGCCCTCGTAGTGCGGCAAACAAAAGAAATGATGTTTGACAAGATGGGTGTACCCGGGGCGGTGCAGTCGCACCTGTAACGATATCTAAATGCTGCATACCTCACGGGTATGCCCCCATCCCCCCCAAAGCAGAGAGTTATAGCGGCGACAGATGGGAGTGTGTCGATCTCTCTGTTTTTTTGACATTTAACTCTTATGAAGGACTCGCTTTTAGTAAGTAGTGAAGAACAGCGCGATACTGAAGATGTCCAATGATTTGTGCTGTTGCAAAACCTTAATAGAGCAGGGGACGAGTGGGGATAGCACATTGGTGAGAAGGAACAGGACTACAGGCAGGGGGACTGCAACGCAAAGCGCGCTTCTAATTTATCCCCTGTGTTGGCATTTGTGCTGCTGCAAGCTTCCCTCCAATCTTACCGTACATGTCTGCCATTCTTTCTTGTTCCCGCCGAGCATGCCTCGGTGTTTTTGAAGTTTCTATATTGTACCTGGTTTGAAGGGGTAAACGATACTCTTACTCCCCCCCTCCTCCCTCGGCAGCATCACGCAAAGCGGTTTTATTTCTTTTCCCCTCGTTTGCGACCGCATGAGCAAGCGTTCGGAGTCTCAGACAGTCAGCGCAGTTCAGTGCGGCCGCGCGTTCTACATGGAGTGCTGTAATCATCACCATGTGCACGCAAACGCGGAGATCATGAGGCAAATTGACCGTGCCGATGTCATGTGCCTGAGGCGACTGGATGCGTCTAAAACGTACCTGGGCGACCTGGGCGTTCACGCCGTGCTTGACTTTGTTCGGCATCACCGGGGTATCGAAGAGCTCGCCTTGCCCAAAGCAGGCGTCGATGCGTCGTGCGTGGAGGAATTATGCCGTATCCTACACGAGTCGCACCCCTCCTTAGCAGTTGTCGACCTCTCATACAATGCGCTATCCACGCCATCCGTGCGTCTGCTGTGGGAAGTGGCAAGGGCAGTGCCGACCCTGATGCATTTGAAGCTGACAGGCTGTGGTGTTTCGCCAGACTGGGAGAAGCGACTCCAGCGCTCATTGGAGGCAAACACGGAGTACCAACTCAGAGGTTTCTTTACACACGGCCCGGAGCGGGACTTGACAGCCTGGCGAACGGCCTTTGTGATGGTACTGGGCAGTAGGGACCAGATCACCCACTACTGCCAGAACGTACTGACTGTTCTCAGCAGCTACGTCGCGCCTCTACGGCTGCGTCTTGCGCCGATGGTCGTACATAATGACGACGACGCCAGCAGCATTTCAGCCAAATTCAATCGTTGCTCCGACACCTTCAACTACCACATGGCCTGGTGCATCGCATTTGCTGGGCACGAGCCCCTCAACGTGGCCCAACAGAATGCCCTCAAGCTAGTTTTGGAGCAGAGATCACCACAGGTAGAGCCGCTGCGTAATCGTCTGGGTGTCTTGCGGGAGCGCGTCCACCGCTGCGCGCAGAGTACGTTTGTCTACACAGAGATAGCAGCGGGCAGTAGGAGCATGCGGAGTGAGACCATCTTACAACCACCGCAGTGGCTCCGCAGGGCGGGCTTTGACGGGCAGGAGTACGATCGGCTGTGCAGCAGCGTACAGCTTAACGCATGTGCCCTCACATCAGCGAGCGCTGCCGTACGCTGTCAGAGCGATCTATTGGTATCACTGCGCACTGTTTTTTCTGAAGATCCAGACCGGGATAGAGGTGGGATGCGGCAGGGGAGTAATAGCGTGGAGGCAGATCCTCTGCTGGAGCACGACAGCATCTTGGGTGCGCTTCACGCCAAGCAAATGGCTGTGGTACTTCAGTACGTCGAGGATACCGTGGCAGACGTTAGCGTTCCGCTTGTGCTGTACGGTAGTGCAGATGTTGGTAAAGGGAGTATCCTCTCGCATGTGGCGTCGTCCCTAAAGCAGTGTCGCGGATCTTTCGAGGAAGCGGCGGGGGGCAACCAGACACGACGTCTTGTTGTGCAGTACAATGTAGACATCAACAACAGCAGCGTGGTGGTGTTTCTTTACCGTCTGTTGCAGGTGTTTGCCCCAGCATCGACGCTGACCTTCCACAGCTTACCGAGCCTTGCTCTGGCTGTGCGCGATGCACTCGCAAAGCACGACGGCCCGCCTCTTGTGGTACTTGTTTCTCGCATAGACCTCATCGATATGTGTGGCCACTCGGGTAGTCTTGCAACAGCCTGGCTTCCTCACAGCTTTCCCTCACACGTCAAGGTCATCGTCAGTACCAACACGGATAGGCCTTTTCTACCCAGCCTGCGCAAGCGCGCCCTGCAGCCGTATGAGTGTCTTGTACCCCCCTTACCGGAGGTGCAACGTGTTCTACTCTTCGAGGAGGCTCTCCGGAAGCAGAATATCCATCTGCCTGGGCTGGAAGCTCGACCGATATCATTAGCCAAGGACCTGAACGCCGTAGAGCTTGTCTTTGTGGGCAAAGAAGGTAGCTCGGCCATCCTTTATATTCGCCTCGCAGCTATCTATACAGAGAGTCTTCTTACCACACATGTCACCATCCAGAGCGAATACGACACTCTCGATGTCCTAACAGAGAAGTTACCGGATTGCCTTGAAGATCTGATCATTGCGCTCTGTCGTCAAGTCGAGTTATTCCATCAACCCATAACGGTTCGGTACGTCATGTTGTGTCTGGTCGCCGCCCCATTATCAGTTCCAGACCTCATCTACGTGTGTGAGGAACTAGGTCCGTGCGATGCGCATACTACCCTCCCGGCGCTTCTTCAGCTGTCTGACATGGGCTTGGTGAGCTGGTACACCGATGCGACAGCCTACATTCAGCACTTTGCCGTAGCGGCCGCTGTTACCAAATTCTACGCAGAGGAGCAGGATCATATCAGTGTTCTTGTCGAAAATCATCTGTACCGGTTGGTGGTGACGCGCAGTGCAGAGATGTTCAGTGCCTTCCGCCACCTCGTTCGGCTGATGGTGAGCAACGGAAACTTTCCCGCAGCATCGCAACTTCTCCAGAACACAATGCTGATCGACGCTGTGCTCGCGGCAGGGGGCGACCAGGGCCGTGTGGTGGTCATCGACGCTTTTTTCCGTCTTCTACTTGCGCGTGATGTGCTCATGGAGCTGTCCGCCTTGGGGGAACCACTTGACGTGTCGATCCAGGAGGAGCCCTTGCTGTTAGCACTCAAGGATGTGCAGCAACATCGTGAGTGCCTATTCCAGACATCCCTACTGAATTGCAGCAGTTCTCCCTATCACGACGACGCGCTCGCGCGAATGGAGCGCACATTGTAC
Organism: Blechomonas ayalai; assembly: GCA_020509355.1. Taxonomy (NCBI): domain Eukaryota; phylum Euglenozoa; class Kinetoplastea; order Trypanosomatida; family Trypanosomatidae; genus Blechomonas; species Blechomonas ayalai. Next base: position 48,607 of record JAIZPF010000041.1, on the reverse strand, counting down.
CCTGTCATCGTGCCGCAAAATATGGGGGCTGAGGACACGAGCACGGCCACGATTGCAGGAAGTGCTGCATGTATTTTCTGCCACAGTCGAGGCGACTACGTCGTCGTCACGACCATGGATTCTGTGGTGGTGTACTCAGCGGCTACCGACGAGGATGTGGGTTGGCTGCATACGCCGTTTAAGAACAACCAGAGAGCCTTTGGTAGCCTGATGGCGAGCGGTACCCGCGTGGTCGTGTTGGGCGAAAGTCAGGTGTTGATATGGGACTTTGTGGGGCAGTCTCTTTTTTCGTTGTGTGACCTCACCACCGATGTCCGGCCCACCGCTCTCGATCCCTTTGGAACTACCCTGATTGTGAAGCAGAAGGTGGCGCACCGGCTCTGCCTTCTGGACGTGACAAAGAAGTGCATCGTGTCCGAGCTGCCCGTCCCCGACTCTGCAACAAGCTTTGCTATTTTCTGTGGTAGTCGCGTGTTGGCGGCAAGCCACTACGACCTGTTCTTGCTGGATGACGAAGTGTCTAATCCGATTAAAATGGCGCATGATGGGCCTATCCGAGTGATCAGCTGCAATGCGGACGGTCGTGTCATTGCATCATGTGTGGATGCAACGCTGTGGCTGTGGACGTCACAGGGGAATCTGCTGCACCGTGTGGAGGTGGAGAACAATCCTTTGATGAGTCTCCACTTTAATAGTGCTGGCACATTCTTCTTATCTCAGCAGCAGGAGGGTATCAAGCTTTGGAAAACTCTCACCTGCACGTGCCTTGCGTCGCTCATTAATCCGCTCGAGACAGAGGCCACCAGTAGTGTAACCTTCACCGAGGACGACACAAAAATTATCGGCCACGCGGGTAACCGCCTGTTGGTATGGGACGCACACACGAGCGACTTCCTCGGCGCTCTCGCTGCCCCGCATGGTCGGTTCGTATGCCTCTTTGAGCAGGGCAACAAAGTCTGCGCTGCAACAAACGCTTGTGGGACCAAGGTGTGGGACCTCGATCGCACTTGTCTGTGCTTGGAGGAAGCACAGGGCGGCAGTGTGACTACAAATTGGCTCCGAAACGCAAAAGTGTCGAAGAGCGCTGTTGTGTGCATGGACATTAACTCTGCCGCCACCTTATTCGTCACGGTAGATGCAAAGGGCGAATCGCACCTCTTTGACACCGACTCTGGTAGCCGCATAAAGCATGAGATGCCAATAGGGATGCGCTGTTCATTGGCCCTTGGCGCAGACAAAATCGCAGCTGTGACACCTGAAAGGGCGGCAGTAGCATTCTATAGCGTAAGTAGTCACAGCATATCATGGCATGCCCTTCCGAAGGAAGCCACGGATGATGCCGAGTTGCATCTTTTTAAGTCCGAGCAGGACGAGTTTCTAGGGGTGGCGTACCAGCGCAGAGGCCACAGCATTCTGTATGTTTACGATGTGACGGATATGCGACTTGTCACCCGCGGCATCGGGCATGCAGGGCGCATATTAGCCGTGGTGTTCTTCCATCGCTTGGCCTTCTCGGTGGGTGAGGACCGCGTCATTCGTCTGTGGAACCTTGCACGACAGATAGAGAGGGCCTCGTACACTCACCCACACGGTATTCTTGTCATCGCACATGGCCCACCAGGTACGCTTCTTTTTCTTGATAGCAGTGGAAGTGCCTATCGTCTTTGTGTGGATAATATGGATTCCACTAGCCCCACCTTCATCTTAGAGCGGGAGAAGACATTGGAGGCCGGCATCGTCGGCTACCACGTGGATTCTGTTAGAGAAATGACGTGGCTACCACAAGGTTTGGTGTTTCTGACCGTGACAGACGGCACTGTCGTAGTGGTTGACCTTTCCACCAGCCGAAAGGTGAACCACATAATGCTGAGAGGCTGCACAACGATTCGTGCCTGCGTCCTTCGGTGTGATGTGGTGCTGTTGACCGGGCACAAGGATGGCTGTGTGTACGCCAACCGCCTCATCGTGCCTGGCCCACGAAGGTAGTGCCCTCCCCCCGTTGAGAGGGGTCGGATATAGCCGTCATTGCGTCTGGTGCCCATCCCTGGCACTTTCTCTCTATAGCGGCCCCTTAACGGTGTCGACTTACGTGCCACGTTGAACGAAACAGTCCATCAACATCGCATGACAGTGCAAACGCATCTCGCCCAATCCATCCTCCCTATACGGTATACTGACTGTCCCGATAGCTATGTGTTGGATATGACCGGGTTTGCAGACTCCTCTGGGCGAATGGGAAGGGCGTCGCACACTTAGCCCCTCTGAAACCTCTTCCCAGCACAGCATTTCCCCAACAGAACACGGCCCACCCGTTTATCCTGCGTAAGTTGTTCTGCAGCGCTATGTGCTCACTGTGGATGGGCGCACTCATTTAGGCATTTGCGTTGTGCTGAGGGCATCGATGATTTCTGCCCGAGCAGTTGGACCCCGCAGATGTATGGCAGCGACACACAGAATTTGTCTAGAACGACCCCACACGTGTCCCTCAATATCGCAGCGTACGGCAGACAGGAGGATCACCATGCAGCACCTACCACCACGGCCTCTCTTTCACTTGCAATGGACAGAAGGGGTAACGGTGCTACTCTCTACGCCTCTTCACGGCGCCCAGTGCCTCTCAAGTCGCCACTCTCTTGTAGAGAGGCTCCCTAGATGCCACATGCTATATCATGTACATTATTGTTCACAGCAGGAAGGTACCTGATTATCAAGTGCAGGCATGTCCCCAGAGTACCCAGTGACCTGCAGACTCGATACGAGTAAGTGAACGACAGCATGTCAAATTAGTTCAATAGAGGAAGAGAGGTGGATAAGGGAGTCGAGTCCGCCCTTCCTATCCAATCTCTCGCGGCCTCTGTGGGTTCGCTAGAACGACTCTTGCAGGCGAACAAATCCTTTGATTATACCACGGTAGGTGTGGAGACGAGAGTGATGGTTGGCTCACATGGAGCACAGTAGGTGGGGTATGCTCACTACACCCTTGCATGGTAGTACTACACCGTTTCCTCCCTTGTTTTCTGCCTTCTTCACCTTTTAATCAGATCTTTATTTTCCCCTCTTCAGATAGCTGGTTGCGTTACACGCCGCCGTACGATGGAGGATAGCGATCGACCGTACAAGCGGACAAGGGTCGACTACGCGAATGGCGATTCAACGCAATTGGGTGGACTAGTGACTCCCCCGCGGACTCGGCCTCCGCCTGGGCCACCCATCCCTCCGTGTATTTTCACACCGCGCTCCTGCTCCCTGTGTACCAATTCAACAGAGGGCATCTCTGAAGAGAGTCTGTCTCTACTTGAACTAGACAGCCAGATGTGGGTAGCCAGCACACCACGCACAGCGCTATCTCGCCAAACGGCAGAGCCAACGGAGGAAGAGTGGCAGAAAGACATGCGAGATTTCTTCTTTCGCTTAGACAGGCGGTCGCTGCGTGTGGCACACCACTAAGAACATAGGCCCCATGTACCCTTATAAATAACCTGGTACTATGCGCTGCAGATTCAAGCTTGTTCATGAGGTGCAGCAACCTATTCGTAGGCCACATTTTCCTAATAGAGCACACACTCTCCCCCATCAGACAGAACACGAATTCTGGGAGATACGCATATTCATACATATATTCATATACATATATATATATATATATATATGTCCGCAAGCAGGTGTAGATTGGATGTTCTGCTTATTTTCAAGCCCATTAGAATTCGGCCAATGCCTGACGGTGCGCACGTGATTGGATACCCGTTGGGCTCTCTTCACCCCATTTTCATCTCCTCAGATACTATAGAATATTCAGACGGCTCTTATTGCTGCGCTTGTAGGGGTGTATGGGTGAGTTTGGAGGAAGGGCTGTGAGGGCCTTTGACCCCCGATGTTGTTGTTTTTTGGGTGCGCATGCGGTGTGATGGCGAAGGAACCAATTTAGCAGCCCATTTCTTCGGTTTACCTTTTCCGCTGCTGTTGTTGTTTTTGTCATTGTTACGGCGCATCGCCCGGACGTTCGAACAGAGGTGGATGGATGGCTACAACAGATAGCAAGAATGGCTTTCTGAGGTGTTGCAAAAACGGCTGTGTGTCTTACGGTTGCCGCATGCCGTTGGGGGATGATGGACCGCATCTTACCCTCTCGCTGAAACAATAGTTGTTGGTACTTTTTTTTTCCCCTATTTCCACTTGAGACTGTTTTGCCTCTTTAGCTACCGCACTTTAACTGTTGCACCGCAGTACTCTCACATACTTATCAGACCTGTCACCAGAAGGGAACATTACAAAATGGCTCGCGACGACTACCAACGCCGCCGACTACGCGCACTGTACGATCGAAACCGGGAGCGCGTGTCAGCTCTGGCGGATGCCCGTGACCGGCGCCGCGGCGATGCTCATGAGATGCCTGCGCCGCGTCGGTTCGTGCTGAGCGAGAACCGCACTCGCCATGAGGGCTTTGGCCGTGGTGGCCTGCAGGTGCGCCACGTCGTTCGTCGGGCAGTCCAGGCGATTCTCCAGGGGCGCTTCGCCGACCGTGGAGTCTTCCGACGCGGTCATCGTGATCGCTTCCGCCGCGAGGAGGACACTGAGAGGGAACTTCGCCGTGAGCGCTTTCGTGGGGGCCGCTTTGGACATGCTGAGAAGGGGCATCGCTTTGGTGTCTCCCGCCGCCGTCGGCTACAGTTCCGCGAGCGTGACAACCGCCTGGGCACCCGCCCTGGCAGGGGTGGAAACGACCGCGGTCGTGGAGGTCGGGCAAGCAACGGCGGTCGCTCCGGCAACAACAACAGTAACAGCAACAAAAACGGGAAGAACAACAACCAAGGGCGGTCGGACAACAACAGGAGCAACCAGCGCCGTGGAGGTAACAGTGGACGCGGGAAAGGTCAGATGCTGTCCAGGGAGCAGTTGGATGCCCAACTGGACAACTTTCGCAGCAACTAGAGAGAATGATCCAATATACAGGGGATTATGTGTCCGGTGAAGCAGCTGTCACCCCGCCCGTGATAGTAATAAAAGTGCGATATAGGGCTCGACAGGCGGGCTGGCAGAAATTTTTAAAAAAGGTGAAGGAATGTAGTGGAAACAGTTTTTGCTCCCTCGTTAGCGATAGGTGCGTCGCTTATTGCGCCTTCCGTCTGTGGGCACGGAGTATCCGTGGATGAATCTGAGTGTACTCGCGCCTGGCTGATGGCGATACACGAGAGACGCAGACATGTGCGCGGAGTGCAACCCTCTCGGCTACACCAGCACCTTGCCGCGCAACGGAGTCGTCCTTTGGCACAACGGGCTTCTTCCTTGTTTTTTTTCTGCACGCGCGCGCACAACTGTGACGTGGCCTATCAAATGCAAACAGCTTCTTCTTTTTTTCTTCTCGCTCTCGGATTGGATCAGCCCAGTGCAGTGTGCCCTCCCAGCACAGCCCCGTGAAGGTCATCATGGACAAAGTTCGCTCCCTTGGTTAATGCAGCAGATGTTTTGGTCACGGAATTTTTCTTCGACTTTGGTATCCTTGGGTTGACCTTTTTTTTTCCCCTGTATTGCGCTTTGCGGCCATTTGATTTTTCAGCCTCGGTACCCACAGATGTAGTTCTTTTAGCAAGGGCTGTGCTGCATAACCCCTCTCCTTCTATCCCCCCAGATGCCGTTTTGGTGTGTTCGTTTTTCTTAGGCTGAGTGGGCAGCAGAGGCCCCCGCGTTGATATCACTTCAAGGCTCGATATACTGTACTCCGTTCTGAGAAGGACGCTCTTCTCTTTCTTCTGTCGTTTCCCATCGCGATGCTTGTCGGTGTAGGCACACAGCCTCAGTGTAAGAGGCTCTTATACATCCTTGCGTTGCCGGGAGGGGAGGAGGTGCATCACCACATGTACGACTAATCGCATTATTATTCTTTTGCTTTTTTCCCCTAACCGCCGGCGTCCCCATGTGTGTGTTTTTCCTTTCTGTGTGTGTACCGATGGTGTTGCCATCTTCATGCTTATTTCATCGAGTGCAGCACAGTTCTGGTTGGTGTAACAGAGGTGCACTCATGTATTGGGGTCTACTCTTTCATAAAGAAGGCAATTCACTGCTATCACCACCATGACGCGGCCGTCAATGCAGTGGTACCGTAGAATGAGGCCCTCGGATAAATTGTTCATTTGGGTTCTCCAAGTCTGACCCGTTCGGCAGCCCTCCCTCGCTCCTACCGAACGTTCATCGTCAAAACGTCGATAACACGAACAAACGCTGATCTCCCTCTCCAACGCAGACGGCTAACGATTCCCTGACGGTGAAACGATAGCTCAGCACCGCTTCCTCAAAGGTGTATTGCAGGTCTATTGCTCATTGCGCCTCGGTGACGCTTCCCCCAGGACTGTTCTTTGGAATACCACTGAAGGGCATCACGCAAACAGTACAGGACAAAAAGAGGTGGAGCTCGAATCCCTGAGCCTTTCTGAGCAAGCCGCTCATTTGGCACACCTACGTGGCTGGGCACCAAACGCCTCCCTACCCTCCCCTTGCGGATCCCTGAGGAGTGCATCCTGATGAACTCTCGAGACTTCGAGTCCCAACTTACGTGTCGCCCTAAAATGCCAAAGGGCAAATGGAGGAGGGCAAAAAGATAATCAGTGGGCGAGGAATATGGGGTAGAACAGTGTATCGGCCCTGTGTCCTTTTTCGCTTAACGACCGTGGTGTGGTGGTCGAGACCATGTGTTTGAGCACCTCGGCGCCCCTTGATCTGCAGGGAAAAGGGTGTTTCACACGGGTTGTCAGCCTTCAGAACGAAGGGGGGGGGGTCAAAAGCTGGAGGGTTTTGAGGAAACATCGCGCAATGCTTCACGAGAAGTCGGCATCCTTGAGGCCCATCACTTCTACATGACACTTTATACGCAATGCCTGAATGCTCCTGTTAGTGTGGTAGAGGTACGGATGTGTCTGTACACGTTGTTGTGAGCGTATGAGTCCTGGGCAATACTCGTAGGCAACAGTGACTGGCAACACTGTGCCTGGTGATATTTGGCACCCCTCCTGGAGGCGCGGTTGCATTTTTTTTTTCTTTAACTCGAGCATATGTGGTGAGGCGATCCAGGCGCGCTACGCAAGTAGTCTCTAGCGTTGCTCCTCTGGCTCTGATGGATGGAATGGTGCCCTATCGAGCGGGTATTCTGGGCACCTGTGCATCTTTATGCGCGGACACGCCTGATGCAGACAAAGTAGACGTTTGTGGATTCGCTGGCTCCTCCAAGATGTCGTGTAGCTCCAGCTATGTGACGGGGGGTCACAGGATGAGGTGGAACCCTCGGACGAGGGCGTACGCTAGCTCATGTATTGTTGTCTTTGCGGCCTTTCCCATTTGCCACTCCCCGTGCCCCCAGGGCGGCGGGGTATTGCAATGACCTTGTGCGGCGTATGACTGTCGTGGGGTCATGACCACACCTTCATATGCTCTGCACTGAAGCCCATGGGTAATGGGGCAAGCTGAATCGCCTCAGCACCGGGAATGATGTGAGGGAGACTGCTACGTGTCCTTGGCCGAGCGACGCTGCCCTTTTCCGGCGGGCCCGGCCATGGTGTGCATGTGACAGGAAATCCCGTCCTTCGTTCGGAGTGCTCGATGACAAGCTCCGCACTTTAAAAAGCTGTTCAGCCTGCATGTTCACTGGGTGGAGGCTCTACCCGAGATTACTGCCACTCCGATAGGGAAAGAGGCTAGTCGAGGATGTGGTCTAGATGAGGGAGCACCGGCCTCTCATATGGATGAGTCGTGGCGTATTCCTAAGTTCGGCGCTTCTGTGATACCGTTTGGGAAAGAGATGATTGAGATGTTACTGAGAGTCCCGTTACAATTCGAGCATTTGTACCCTTGTGGCGTTGCCGTGGCTGGTGATTGGCAGTGGATGTGACCTGTGTCCGTAGTCTGTGTTGTTTTTCTCTGAATACGGAGGTCACACTAATTACGCTTCACACCCGCTTTGGGGGTGTCAACCTCTGTTCCCTCTTTACTGGGACAGTGATTCATTGCAAGATTCCGTCCCCAACTACATTTTATGCACTGTAATTGCCGATATGTTTTCTCCCATGTCCTTTGTAGTCCTCGGGGTTCTTGTGAAGTACGAGAAGGCGGCTTCGCGGTCAACACGAACAGGAGCCATGTCTGAAGATACCTCCCATACCATAGGAGAGGTAAACATTCGCACCACCATCACCGCTGACTCAGTGAAGCGACTTTTTGGACCCCCAGGTGCCATTGATTATCGAGCACACCCTGGAGAAGGCCAGGAGGAGAGCCCCCTACTTATTTTCAACAGCATGAAGGAGAGTGAGGTGAAACCTCTGGAGGACGTCACGATACTGAAGGGCACAATTTACAGCTACACCAACAGACGCATTATTACGTGCTGGCTACGCGACGTCTGTTCGGCGTTTCATCTGAAGAGCGTCACGCTGTGTCTTGCAATTCAACTGACAGATGCGTACCTGATCGCGTCGTTGCACAAAATGCCGCTGGATCGGTGCCAGCTATCTGCGGTGACATCACTGTGGATTGCGGCAAAATTTGAAGAACTGTACGGAGATCTTCCCAGTCTACAAAATATGGTGAGCATCTGTGACAAGGCGTACCGCTCGGAGGAGCTGCTGGCCATGGAGGAAGAAATTCTGCACCATTTTAAGTGGCACCTACCGCACACCACAGTAGCAAACTATCTTTACTTGCAGATTCACATGTTGAGCACAGACAAGCTAGTGCAGAAATCGGAGGCGAACCCCGAGGCGCGGGAGAGCGTTGAGGTGCACCTCCTTGTACTGGGTACCCGCAATGAGCGAGAGTGGCAGGTGGTCGCCCTTTCTGCGGATATGCCTTTGAGAGAGTGTCTTCCCCAGCTGTCCGCAGCGGTAGGGGTACAGCTGGGGGGTTTGATGGAGTTGTTTCAATTGTTCGGCGTGGACTTTCTGCTTGCACAGCGGACACCTCTTGAAACGCTAGTGAAGGACCTTCATCGAGATGCTACAGGGAAGCTTCGCTTCTACCTGTCCAGTGGGAGGGGGCAATCAGGGGCCATTGTTGTGGAGCGTGGCAAGTATGCCATTCTGCGGTCCATCAACAGTGATTTCCTTGACTTATGTGAGAGTCTGACCCAGGAGATGTGCACACACGTGGAGTTCTTGCAGCTCAACAGCTGCGTCGTCGCACTGAGTGTCATTGGTCTTGCCTTTTGCTTACTTGGATACGAGATGGCGGAGAGTAAAGCAGCGGTGCAACACATCGCCACGCAACTGAACCTCTGTACGGCAAAGGCGGTGGCAGGGGCTGACCTGCTACGCACCAAGTTCTTGAAGGCTCTCGCTACCATGCCTATTTCACACTCCATTCTGCGGGGACGCGACGACGCTCGGTCTCGCCTTGTCGAATGCTTTGGCAGCACCCCACCAGAGTAGGACCTGTATGCGGGCTGCTGTTTACTGCTTTCATTTCCTTTTCATTCTATGGAAGCTAGTGGTTGCTACGGTGGTGGGTGGGTGCAGTTTGAAATGGCAGACGTACGCGAGCGGTACTACGGTGAGCATATTTTTGCGAAGCGTGCATGCTTTAGCGTATGTGGTATGCGGAACTGTCTTTGTTCACCGCCTGGACGAAATGACAAGAGAGTGGCTTCGTGGGCCTGTGTACGTCCAGAATCTTATTCGTCAATGCTCATTTTCTTTTTTCCTTTCACTCCCTTTACGGGCACGGAATGCGATACAAGCTGTTCCTCAGTCACTGCACATTTTTATGCGCATGCTGAGGAGGCATCGTGATTCATGAAACGTCTGAGGGCTGCGGCGAGCTCCGCTGAAAGAGCCCTGTGGAGTGGTGGCCAACGACGGCACCTTATGGGTGCGAACGGGCCGGTGAGTCGACACGCCTCGCCCACTCCGCGGTGTAAGCTGCCTGGCTACACCGCGCTGAGTACGTGCCACCCCGCCTTTGGGTTGAAACAGGGCATCACAAGGCCCAAAACGGCCAAGGGGAGCCTGCTCCCTACCGACCATCCCATCTTTGGCACACGCCGCATCTTCTCCAGCACGGACTGCTTTGTGGGTCCAGTTGGCGTTTCGGCTTTTTTCTTGGCTGTTGATCCCAACGTGGCTGCCGGACCGCGTGAATGTATGAATCCAAATGCACAGCTCACATTCCGGGACAAAGACGGCAGTATGGCACGCGTGCGCTACCGGTGCCATATAGAAGCACACAGTGGGTTTAAGGTGGAGGCACTGATCCGGTTTCAGGTGGGCTGGATTTCACCCAAGGTAACATTTTCCCATGTTCCGTACATTATACACCTTGGCACAGGATTAGATCTGAGCATCCCATTTGTGCTTCACTTCACCATGGTCTCCGTCCTTGACGAGCACGGAGATAATACGGGAAGTTTCCTGTACTTTAGCGGCACCCCCATGTTTGGATTCTCTGCCGGGTTTAATAGAATTTCTAGCGGTAAGTTGGTTCTTAACCCTGTCCGTGAGGTGAATCCGGTGGAGGAGGTCCGTCACTTTGTCGGGCACGTTCATTATCGGCAGATAGGATTTGTGATTTTCAAGTTTGCTGCCTACCTGCTCTGCTTCCTGGCGTGCATTCCCCCGACACAGCGTTTGCTGCAGTACCTTCTACCAGACCCCTTTCATCGGCACAGCGAGACGGTGAGAAGTGACAATCCAGGCCAGCAGTAAGCCCCGAACCCTTGGGAGGAGAAGGATGGTGGCACAAGATGCAGCGATCTAGAGGCGTTGATGGATGCAACTGTATGGAGGATCGGCATCGCCAGTTGATCCATATTGCAAAGAGAAGATCGGATCTGATGGGTGCGATACGTTGTACAGCTATGCAGCCCTACCGCTTTATGCTCTCCGTGGTAGAGTGCGAATGGCCAGAAACGTGGGACTGGTCATACTACTTCGCGTTGTGAAGGGCAGAGAGGAGGGGGGAGCATCCCAACACGCTTCTGATATCCCCCCACACCCTACGTTGCAAAACATTTACTCCACTTCTTTTCTTCATCAACGGTAGGTACACAGATCATCGCTGGAGGCTACGCCAACGGAAGACTCACGGAGCCATGCGGTGCTGCTCATTCTTGCTCTTCCAAACAGGTGTACATATGCCTCACGGCGTGAAGTACAACGCCGCCAAAATGAAGCATTGGCCGGAGCAGGAAGTGCCAAAGAACTTTAGGTTTGTAGAGGAGCAACGCTTCCGAATGAAGGCGATGCCGCGGGACACCGGAAAGATCCCTCGGAACTTTGTTCTCTCAGTGCTGTATCGACACCAGCCATGTGAGGTTAGCGCACTATGGGAGCACTGCATGGGCGACCCGCAAATTGTGCTCGACAGCAAGAAGCATCTTCGCGAAGTTCTACAGCAGTCGAGGGCGGAAGGCTTCATTACCTTTGAGAAGGACCCCGTATCACACCAATGGCTGTGTTTTTTGACGCGGGAGCGGTTTGAGGACGTGCGGGGTATCGTCGGCGCTGCAGCAGAGGCCACCGAACGTTTCTCGGCCCTGCGAGGGGCAGCCGCGACGGAAACGACCTCCTTTTCGGCCAGCTTTCATAAGATGAACGAGGAATCCAAGAAGGAGCACCTACGTCAGCTGGAGGAACACGTCCAGGCGACTACCAAGCACCTGAAGACCTTCCAGCGCACAGAGGTTGACTACCTGCCATACACCGATCTGAATGGAAAGGTAAACTTTATGTGGTGGTACGAGCAGGCTGAAGGGCTCAGAAAGGAACAGGCGCTTCCCTCTGACGCAGTCACCGGCCACCTTAACGAGTAAGTGGTGCCCTTGGGCAGTTTTGTTGTTTAGGGCGATGGGAGCATGGGAGGTGTGGATGGGCTGGGTCTCTGACAGGGACACATTTTTCGAGTTCACACGAGCCAACTGCTGGCCTACAATTGCACATTGAATGGAAAAACTTTGGGCCACTTCATCACGATCAAGTCTCTGCTTATAGATGCATGTGTGGTCGTCGGGGGCACTGCCTCTCGAATTGTGCTTCCTATTCACGCAATGCGTGCCGCCAATGGGATCGGGTACCTCGCTCACCCTTTACTTCTTCAACGCTGCATCTGTTTCTTTTTCTTTTTTTTCTCCCTTTCCTCTGACGGTCCAGTCTTCTGCTTCTTTTCATTTCCTCCAAGAAAAAAGAACATCGTGGGCAGGCGCGTTGAGGCCATCAGTTTTGGCATTCCCCCCCCCTCCCACACCCGCTCCTCCCTCCAGTATTGCTCTGGTAGTGATTTCACAGCAATTTTCTGAATGCAGTCACTAGCCCCGCTTTCTGAGGAGGATCTGTGCTTCTACAAGTCCACCCTGTATCATCTGGTTCAGGACGCACCCATCGGGGTGAAGCCAGGGGCTACCATGATGAGCACGCTAAGAAAGGAATTGATTCGGTCCCTCGATAGCGCCGAGTTTCCCGAGTACTCTGCAGTGGTAGGGAGCATGTACAAGGTGGTAACGGATAGTCTGGTGTCCGCCGTTCATCGCAGTGCGCCGCACGAGCTGATCAACAGGAGTTTGGAGGAGTTCCGTGTAACGACCGACGAGGAGGAGCTGCAGCTCGCCGAGGGGATATTCGACAGCGAGGAGGACGAGGAGATGGAGACGGACTCCGACAGTGACATGAAGTCCAACGCCAAGGAGACAGCCGACCAGAAGCAACGAAAACGGGAGGAACTCAAGAAGAAGCGGCGCGAAGAGGAGGACATGCTCTTGAAGGAGAAGAAAGTGACGGATGAAAAAGGGCGGCCGTACCGCACTCTCGGTCCGTACCCAGCGCCCCGCCTCACGGTCCGCAGCTCCACCAGTACGTTTCCCAGCAGAAAGGCGCTGCAGCATCGCACTATCGTCGAAACACCTTCGCCCTCATCATCCTCCACGGATGAGGAGGAGGAAGTAACGACGCTTACAGTAGCGAGCTCATCTGAGGGAAGTGAGGCTGTGAATCATCTTACCGACTTTCTGAAACCACTGTCGATCGACTCGCTCAAGAAGGTGGGCGAGAGCGCCAAGGCGAAACTTCGGCCTTCGTCCTCCCATGGCGAGTTCGTAGCTCAAATCGTAAAGACTGCGGTCAGGCTGGGGTGCGAGAAGGCTTGTGTGCTGATGGATAAGCACAAAATCATTGAGGAGATGACAACACATGTGCAAGCCGGCCCGCTTCCCACTGCTGCCAGTATTGACTTTCTTAACTCGCTCCCCGATCAGCTCAAGCAGGTGCTAGGAGGTGTTCTCGGTCTCCCTGAGGAGAACCCACCGGTGGAGGATATGTGGGAGCGCATGGTCGCCATGGGTTTCCTCTCCGTCCTTACGAATCTACGGCTGAAACCACTGAAGAAGATTGCGACGGAGCTCAACATCTCCCTGCCCGATACCAACTCCACAGAGCGGTTTTGCGAAGCAGTTGTCTTTGCCGCATTTCCACGGGAGCGTGTACGGGCAAGGTTTTCACGCGCGAAGAAGCAGAAACGGATTAAGTTCTCAGTGTCGCCGGAGTCGATGTATACCAAAGGTGACATGGGGTTCATTTCCTTTCAGGTGAACAACATCTCCACCCTGCCGAAGGATACGGATCGCCATTACTCGCCCGAATTCAGCTTTGCACAGCTCAAGTGGAGTCTTCTCTGCATGACGAACAAGGAGTCTCTCGCACTCTACCTGTGCCAAACAGGAAGTGTGCACTGCAAATTCCTCATCACCGTCGGTAACCACATCAACCTTGACGATTCCATCTGCAACGAGGGAACGCAGAGCTTCTCTGCCATGTCACAGGAGAACGACTGGGGCTTTAACAATGTCATCAAGTTCTCCGATCTCCTCAGCCCCAAGCAAGGCTTTCTTCATCCGGAGAGCGATAGTATCACCATTGAGGTGGGTATTGTGCTTGTAGAACCAATTAAAACCACCGCAAGGGAGAAGGTCACTCCGAACAAGGAAAAGAGGAGCGGGCCCAAGGTAGATGAGGCGGCGCTGCGACAGCTGCTGGAGGACGAGAAGTCGGAGCGTACCCGCAAGAAGATCAAGCAAGACATCAGCAAGCTGTTCAAGGATGAGGACAAGACGCGAAAAGACATTGCGCAAAAGTGCACCAAGTTCTTCCATGACCTCGCCGAGCGTCTCAAGAACGAGACAAAGCGGATGATAAAGGACCTGGCTGACCGTGAGCGGCGGGAGGAGCAGGAGCGCGTGAAGGAGATGGAGAAGATCAAGCAGGCACAGGAGCAGAGCGAGGAGATGAAGATGCGCCTCATGGAGCTCAAGCAACAAAACGTCGATCTCACCCAAGAAAGGAAGCAGCTGACGCTTGACATGAAAGAGATTAAGAAGGTGGCCGAAAAACTAGCGGCGGAGTGGAAGGCTATGCAAGACAAGATACAGACCACCCAGCAGAAGGTGAAGGCGCAGGAGAAGAAGGTGGAACTGGCGAAGAGACGCCACACGAGTGTTCTGCAGGACGAGCCCCCAACGCCTAGCTCCTCGGATGAGGAGACGGACCCCATGGACGCTGACTTTACACGAATCATCGTGCAGATGACATCCAACAGCTTTGAATGAAGCCAGCGCGTGGCCGCCAAGCTGCCAAGGCTACCACAGCTCGCCTATACCCTCCATGGTGTAGCACAAGGTACTTTCCTTCTCTCTTACACACATTTTTTTTTCTCTTCTGTAGTCGCATATAATTACGGAGTACCAACCTGAAATAAAACATATGAAAGGAGGAAGATGGGGGGTGGACGTGAGGACTGCGGGAAAAGGTGTCGGCCCATTGCAGCGTGTGTTGCTATTTCCCGCATCGTACGACACGTAATGTGCTATGTACAGCACCTCCCCTCTCCATTCCAAAAAAGAAAAAGACGGAAAGAGGGTGGAGGGAGGGGAAGGCTCTGCAAAACTTAAACATACGGCTGCTGCTTTTTGCCTCGCGTCTCCTTCCACATGTCTCGTCGGTCATAGTCTAAGCCTGCCACAGAGATACAACGTTCTTGCTCAGTTCGACTAGCTATTGCTCTCATCGTGTCTTCTTTCCGCTTTGTGTGGGTGTCTGTGGGTGGTGGTGGTGGACGCTCGTGCCACTGCAGGGGATACCAAGCATGTTGAATAAAAAAGATGTGTGCTTCATCACGGCTGGATGTTTGTACGGCTGTATGCTAGCACTACTGCTCGTAGGAATAATTGAGGCCCAGAAGGAAGTGGACGCAGCACACCACTACACCTTTTCAATGTGCATCCCAGCCATCTTCGCTACGATTGGTTGTGCGCTGTTATTCGCTACCACTCCATCCGACCTGGCGGGGGAGGCGATGGCGGCCAAGGTCCTCCTTTTCATTGCTTGGGTGGCCATGATAAGCTCGAGCATTGCCTCATTGCTCATTTTGGCATTTCAATTTACGGGTGCACAGACTCGGTCCAGTGCGGCTCCTGGCGTGACCCTGGTGCTTTATACCGCTTTGGCTCCCCTGTGCGGCTCGTTAGCATGGTCAGGCCTCACCCACGGCGAGGACGTTTTATGACCTGTCTCCTACCCACGTTGCAGAGCCAGGGATCAGGATATAGCGCTGAGTTTTATTCCTCCAACGCCTCTGCCCACACCTGCCATGCAATTTATGTCCGTGTGCCTTAGCACATGTTTTCCTTCCTCCGTGTGGGTGTAACCCGCACGTGCTACAATCTTTGCCTCCAAAGTGGGTTTCCGACAGAAGACAGGAGGCAATATTCCCCTCATGCAACAGCCGGGCGAGGGCCAGCCTTTTGGGCTGTGTCAGCCCTCCTGCATTCCACTGCGCACCGCGAAGAATGGGTCCATGGTTCTGTTCGATATCCCCGCTCAGGAGCAAGCGAAGTCGTTGGGTAGCGGGTGTACAGCACGTCTGCACGTGCAGGAGAGCTATCTTTGATCTACGTTCACCCCAGAGCGCCGGTGAATAGGTTTGCTCTTTCTCCGGTAGTCGCCAGCCCCGATCTGTTGGGACCGGGAGTAATGCTGGCGCTTGGCTTCCCCCGCGACGGGGTACTGGACCCTTGCACCACGGTGAGGTGGCCGGCAGCACCAGAGGGCGTGTCTGTGTATGTGTGTGTTTGCTTTTTCACAGCATGCAAACCTCAACAACTGTAAGGGCCCGAGCGCTGGTGCATCTCGTATGTGTCGCTTGTCTCAGTTGCCCAGAAAGCCACGTGAGGGCAGACTCACGGCGGCTTATTGGTGCGCTACATCGGCGATACTTGTGCTTCACACTGCCCGGGGATTTGAATGCGCTGAGTCCACGGAAGGGAGTTGGTCCGCGGACCCCCTCTGTTCCTGCCTTCCTACTTTCTCCCTTTGTGCGCCGGTGTCACGTTAACGCGCTCGCACCGACACACCCGTCTATTTTGTGTATGGGGGCGCTTACGGGACGTGCCCGCGCGCGGACATGCAGGGCAAAGTGCAGTAATTTCCACAAAAGGACAGACACTCTTCTTGATTGGTCGCCCCCTGTCGTATCACACGATTCACTGTCGTCCTCACACGCTAGTCGCTCCAGATATCGGATGAGGCGTGGGCGGACTGCTTCCACCGTTGCGGGCTACGTGCGCTGTTTTGATACTGCCGATCGCTTTGGAAAGGAACTGGGGTTTGCGCACAAGATGAAGGACATTCCGGTGCTGACGGGAAATCCTCGACCCCTAGCGCACGAGGAGGGCTGGCGCTGTGCCTACAAACTCTCTGATCGGATGGAGAGTGTGGTACGTGATGTGCTAAAGCGCAACAAATGGAGCGATATTGAGATCCAGCGCGAGCTAGATCAAATATTCGAGCGTAAAGTGCTTGGCAGCCGCTCGTCACTCAACACCTGGGCAACAGTAGAAGATTTTCAGCGCACACCGTGGTACCGCCGCTACAAACCCACGGACGATACCGTGGCGAAGTACATCTCTTACGAGGCGATGAAGCTACTGGAGGAAGCCCTGATTCCGCCGTCTTTGCGTGTCGATCCGTACGCTCACCTTCGTAAACGCCACATGGAAGACAACTGGATGAACGATAAGTTTTCAGAAGATGCGATAAAGCCACTCACCCGGGAGCGTCTCGCTCAACATACACGGGGGATGCCTCAGTACGGAGGTGTAACCCGTCGTAAGTTCACGCAGTTTGAAAAGAAGTATCGGCAGATGAAGGGGTCAAACTTGCATGTGAACGAGGCGTACTCTGCTTGGTTGCACTCCCTCGAAACCCCTGAAACAGACAGCGAACGGCAGGATAGGTAACTTCGTGGACTGTTTGCCTTCTGAAACTGGCTGTAGGTGCCCCGCGGAAGGCAGACACGTGCACATCATTGATCTGTGTTGCCGTTGCTTGTAGTCCTTGCATCTTATCGCTCCATCATGTTTGAAGTATACTAAGGGAGGTCTGACGTCTTCGCGATGGTGTCTCCCGTGTTCAACGCTTTATCCCGCACAGTTCACCTCACTCCTTCCCTCCGCCATGCCGGCACCGTTTCTCTCTTTTCCACTTCGTATCCTACCTTCTTCCGCTCCCCTCTCCCCTCATGACAAGGTATAGTCGACGAGTGCTGCGTTACGAATGCCAGTAAAGGCATCAAAGCAGCATCGGAAAGACCGGGCCGATGCTCAGGCACCGCGGCCAGAGGGCATGAGTGCCGCGGATGTACGGGATCGCCTGTTGGATGACATCGAGAAGCGTCGACTAAAAGAGTGGGAGAACTATCAGCGCAGCCACCGGTCCTCAGAGGATCAGAAAGCCAACCGTGCCTTTCTTGACATTAGCATTGCTGGAGAACTTAGTGGGCGGCTGGTGCTAGACCTGTTCGACACCGTAACGCCCGAGACCGTCAGACGCTTTCGGTCGCTCGCTGCGGGATGCGGCGGAGTCGATGCTGCAACTGGGATCAAGCTCGATTACCTTGGCACCAGCCTCGACTTTATTGATGAAGACCGGCATATCATGGCCTTTGGCGATCTGACGTGCTATCAGGTATACCTCCCACCTCTGGAGGATGAGAACTTTGCGCTGCGCCACGTTGAGCGGGGTCTTCTTACTATGCTGTCGGATGGCCCCAATACCTCCCGATCAGCCTTTGGCATCACGTTGGGGCCAGCGCCTTCGCTTGATTTCTGTCAGGTAGTGTTCGGCAAAGTAGTGGACGGCCTTCCACTACTTGAGAGGTTGGCGGCGCTCCCCACCACCGCTGCGGGCGCACCTGTGCAATCTGTCACCATTACTTTTTGTGGCGTACTTACTGGGGAACGCCCGCCTGGGCATTGGAGCTCTAAGGGGGCTGAAA
>JAIZPF010000041.1:0-30226 GCA_020509355.1 Blechomonas ayalai | reverse complement strand
AGAAATGCCATGATGGGGGGGGGGGGAAGAGATAGCTTGAGGTACTACGCCGCCGCCGCCGCCTCGACTTTCCAACCTGCCCACATCCATGTAATTGGATTGCATCGCGATGTAAACATGTGCTGCCAGGGCTGGTGTCGGGACTTTTTCGGAGTCTACTCTTAGAGAGGGAGGGCGAACAGCTCTTGGAAGCCCCGCGGTGCCGGTGGCGCACTGGCTTGACAACTCGCTGGGCGTACTCTCTGCATTATACGTATCCCACCTCTCTTTCCTCTTTGCCTGCTTCCCACTCACCAACCCTCACAGTTGGCCAGCTAGCCAGACACTTTCTTTTCTATTTCGGAAAGGGGCACGAATAAGTTGTGGCTTCTAAGCCGATAGTATTTCCATTGTACGGGGAGAGGGTGTTATAGGTGTATCGGCAGGCCTTCCATTCCTCGCCCACCGCACCCATGGCCTCTAACACCAAGCGCTTTATTTTTTTCCTATTTCACCGATGTTGTCACATGGCTGTTATCGCACTGGCGTATCTCTCACGTTGCACCAGGGGCCCCAACGCCGTTGCCGGCAGTCGCTGCGTGGTCCTCTCTGGAAGTACTGCTGCTGCCGCCTTTGAGCTGCACCGCTTTCACCATCTCCCGTACACTGACCCTCCCTACAACGGGCATGCCAGTACGATCCTGTGCGCCCTTCGCCCCAGCTCCACCTTTATGTACGTACGCGACACCGCCGCAGGACCAGACGGTTGCACCATTTGCCTGGACTGGCGCATGGCCTCCCGCCCCTCCTCACGGGGCGTCATGGTGATCTTTCCTGGGTTATCCTCCTGGTCAGGGACTAACTACATCCGGCAGTTCGTGCAGACGGCGCACGCGAGGCAGTTCCACTGTTGTGTCTTTAACGCGCGCGGGCTCGGAGACACACCTCTTGAAAAGCCCCAGTTGATGTCTGCCTCGTGGACGGAGGACATCCGTACCCTCACACGTACCGGCCCACTGTCTCACAACGCCTTGAAAGAAAGGTTTGGCGCCGCACTGCCTGTGTTTGCCGTGGGCTTAAGCCTCGGCGGAGTCATTCTTTCCAAGTTTGTCGGTGAGGAAGGCCGCGACAGTGTTCCGATCCCATTTGACGCAGCATTTGTTGTGAACTCCCCCTTAGACAGTTTACAAGCGGATAAGCGCATGAACAACATTATGGGCCGCATGCTCTACCAGCGAAGCATGTGCGCGGGTCTTCTCCGCTACGTAGAGCGACATAAGCATCTCCTGGGTGACCTTCCTGGTCTCGCCGACCCGGTGCGTAGCTGTTTTCGCAAGGGCGAGCATGGGCAGGTGTTCACCAAGATTCGATCCGTCAGGGACTTTGACTACTGGATCAACGCCCCCGCCAACGGATTCCCCTCCCCCGATGAATACTACAAGTGTGTTAACAGCCTCCAATGGCTGAAATACAGCCGCATTCCCCTTCTCTGTGTCTCTTCAATGGATGATCCTGTCTGCGGCCCGCCTCCAGCGCGTGAGCTCGAGGCTTTAATGGCCACAAATGACAAAATCGGTTTGATCCAGATCCCGCATGGCGGGCACCTGGGCTACCTGCGATCCCCATGTAAAGAGCGGGATGAGGAACCGAACCTGCTAGCCAAGATAATCTGTGATGCCTGCTCCACTAGTCATTTCGCGTCTTGACACCCTTTTACAATGTTGCGGCCGGATGGAACAAGCATTGCAAGACTGCAGTGGCTAGTGGGCAGGCCACCAATGTGCCCGGAGGCAGCAACAACCTGCCCTTTCCTATATGGTCATGCATTACCTCCAATGAGTTCGCATGGAGGTCTCCTGAGGTATGTCTTCGAGAGCGGTGCGTGATGGTCCACATCAAGGGCCCTCTCCTATGGGGGCCATCGTTTCGAAGTCCTTCACGATTCCTCATCCTCTGCTTGTGCCTCGATAACAGACGGACAGGACGGAAGAGGGGTTGGCGGAAGGAAAGTCAAGGAATGCTGAAGGTTCGTACGACAAATGCGTGCTGTGAAGTACATTACACGCGGCAAGGATCTACTTCGCGCGGCCCTGTTAAAGCACCCTTGTCCTTCATTTTTTGTTCACAGAGAATTGACACAGACTTCTCCACGTTTTTACCGGCCGCAGAGCGTTCAGGCATAACTGGCTCCTTCACAGGACAGTATTAGCCACACACACACACACACCAACTGGGCACAACCGCAGGCGTACTGACGTGGCCCCGTCCGCGCATTCTGCAGGCAGTTGTGCCATGAAACCGGAAAAGAGTGTGTGAGCGATGCAGTTTAATCTGGTGTAGATCAACATGTTTTTTTTTTTTTGTGTGAACCCTTGCGACTGGTTTGGATATTCAGTAAAGGGGGAGTGAACATGTACGGCATTCCCATTCAGCATCAAGAGGCGGCAAGGGAATCATGCGGAACTAGGCATTCTGATGCGTCACATGGACCATGTGACTATGATTACGATTATCCACTTCCGAGAGGTCAAAGTAGCCTTCTTTTTAATGTAATTCTCTCTGCTAGTGGAACGTGTGCTATGACTGCACGAAACGGTAGTTGATTGGCTCGGGGAAGGTGAACTTGCTTTTTTTTTTGAATACGCGTTGTCCGCCACACGTAGCGCGGGGGTAAAGTATTTACGTGCATGTGATGGGGAGGAGGGTTGTATTCGCTGCACGTAACCATCCTCATTCCATTGTCTCGTTGATGTTTTGTTGTGGTTGCTTTTGTTGTCTGTGCTGCATGTGCTCTGAAGTTTTACACGAAAAGTGAAAAGAAAGAAAAGGGTGACGAGGATGAGTAGTACGCTGGACGGTCCAGAACAGCTCTTCACGTGCGAAGCGATATCCCCCGTGTTTTGTGCCACATGGAAAAAAGAAACGGGGACATGCAGTATTTGCCGCAACAACGTGGAAGGGCCATGTGTGGAGTGCCAAATCAATGCTCAGTCGGTCCATGCGGATTGCCCTATTAGTTGGGGCGCCTGCAATCATGCCTTCCACAAGCACTGTATTGACCGGTGGTTACACACCAGGCAGGTCTGCCCACTTGACAACCGACAGTGGGAGCCAAAAGCGCAGTGGAACTGAAGCGAGGGTACACATCACTTGCTTCATACGGCGTCGAGTGTCTATGGTGGAACGGGGGCTAGTTACTGGTCTCCTGCATGTGGTCGAGACGACTTTTCACGGCTGTGCCTGTGGCCAGGCACAGATGCCGCGTAGCACCTTCCGTTTTATGGCATTACTCTACTGGTATGCCTTGTGCAAGTGATCCTTGAGGGGGAGGGGGAGGACTCGTTGATTCTCTTTGTCGTTCGTTATCTCCCCCTTTCTTATGGATTCACAGTGGGTAGGATCACAACTGCAGTGAAGTCAGCCGGACCGCCAAAATGGCTCCGTACACGTGTTCAGCTACACAGAGAACAGTGTAATAGCGTGTGGGATGCTGATCGTTCTCGTTTTCAACTGCGTCCGCAGCAGGCCAGTGCCCTTGCCCAGGGGTGTCAAAGCCAATTCCAAGTTGCTGTTTTGCGCCATGCTCGGGCGGGGGGGGGTGACTGTGGCGCGGGCGAGGTTTCGCCGAGCTGGGGCTGGGGGCATGGCTGCTCGCTCGGTCATTGGCTTCCCCTTCAAAAAAAAAGTCGGTCGGCCCCTTGCCAAGGAGGCGGGGGCGGCCTCGCGTGACCGGCAGGGGGAAAGCGAGCTTCGTGAGGAAAGAGCCGGCGCCGCCGAGAAACGGCGAGGGCGCCCCCACCCGAAAACCACCGACCCAAACCATTCTGCCAATTGGGCGAGGGTGCCTGTGAAAGAACGTTACTGCTGCGCCCCCTGTTTAATCGAAATACACAAACACTATCAAATACGACAGGAACAAAGCGGTTTTATCTCCGCCAGCTCTTGCCATTATTTAGGGCGCCTCCATGCCCTGAAGGGACAGGCGCATCGAAATGCCCATCCCTTGCAACTCCTGAATCAGCAGCTTGAAGGCGTACGGCATGTTGACCTTGGTGGTGGTGCCCTTGCTCTTGCAGTACGGGCAGTGGATTCGGTACCCAAGATTGCCGCACTGCCTGCACACATCCGCTGTGAAGAGATCGGAGCTGATGAGAAGCCGCTCGTTCAGCAAATTCGAGGCGCCGTAGCCCACCATGCAGTCCCGTTCCATCTCACCAATGCGCAGGCCGCCACTACGAGAGCGACCCTCCGTCGGCTGGCGAGTGAGCATCGACCGTGGGCCCGTTGCACGCGCATGCATCTTGTCGGTCACCATATGCTTCAGACGCTGATAGTAAATGGGGCCGAAAAATACGAATGCTTGCATGACCTCGCCTGTGATACCGGAGTAGAAGAGATCCTTTCCCTGGTAATGATACCCACGGGACAGAAGCTGCTCCCCAATGTCTTCAGCTGAGTCACCGGCAAAAGCTGTGCCATCCCCAAACCGGCCTGAAAGAGCGGCTGCCTTCGAGCATACGAGCTCGAGTAGCTTGCCGACCGTCATACGGCTCGGGAATCCGTGGGGATTCATAATCATATCCGGACTGATACCTTTCTCGTTGAAGGGCATGTCTACCCCATCGGCGATCAGCCCCACAACGCCCTTCTGCCCGTGTCTGGAGGAAAACTTGTCCCCCGGCTCGGGTGGCCGGACCTCCCGTGTAATCACTTTGATCTTCTGCTCAACGTCGGCCGAGCGGTCTGAATCGCCAGGCGGGGATATGACGACGTGATCGACTACCGCCGGCTGCGGGAACTTGTAGATGAGCTGGGAGGGCCGGGGGTCACCGCCTGGCATGGGGGTGTACTTGTTCACCAGAATGTCGTGCTGCATGACGAGGGCTCCTCTGCTAGCGACGCCATCAGGATTCAGGGCCTTGTACTTGCCAGAAGGGTTGGCCTCCGGCGGGAGAATTACGTCGAACTCGCCGCCGGGGGCCATCTCAATGCCTACTTCGTGCTTGCGCAACACCACACACCGGCCATAGCCACGGTCTAGAGACGCACGGTTGTATACCTGGGCGTCCTCGATGTCATAGCCACTGTAACTCATCACACACACCATCGCGTTGATTCCAGCACCGAGCTTCTCGTAGTTGGTCAGCTCCATGGCCTGTGTGCGGCACAGCGGCCGCTGAGGATAGGCGCCCGTAAGAAGCACCGTATCCGTGCGGATGTACTGATTGTACGCGATGGTGCCAAGAGCCTGCTTTCCCATGGCCGACTGAAACGTATTGCGTGCAGACTGGTTATGGTGGGGGTAGGGAATAATGCCCGCCACAACTCCAAGCAGTGAGAGCGGCTCCACCTCAAGATGAGTGGTGTATCGCTCAATGTCCTTGGGGTAGACAGCGATGAGGCAGTCGTTAGCTTCATTCACGTCGACGAACTCGATCAGGCCTTCCACCAGGAAGTCGTTTAACGTGCACAGACCCGCCTTCAGCTCGTCGAGGTGACGACTGGTAACCTTTGGATATCCGTCCTGTACAATGATGAGGAGTCGCACAACCCTGCCACCATCGCTGCTGATCTGCACACTCTTCTGCTTCTCCTGCGTCGAGATGGAGACGTGGGCATGCAGCCGTCCAGACCGACGTAAGGCGCGGATGCCGCGGCACAGACGATGCGGAAACCGATGGATACCAATCAATGAGCCATTAAGAAAAACGGTGTAGTACGTGAGGAAGTCCTCCGGTGTGACCACATCGATTTCCTCTACGCCGAGATTGTGCGCCGCCGCCCGCGCGCACGTGTCATCCAAGTCCAGCGTGACCTGACTCAGATTGGCAAAGTTCTTGACCAGGCCGCAGCTTTCCCCCTCAGGGGTGTCACACGGGCAGATCATGCCCCACTGGCTGGGTTGGAGAGAGCGAGGGCCGCTAATTTTTCGTGTCTTCTCAAACGAGGAGGCCAGTCGTGTCATCATGCCTAGAGAAGCAATGTAGGACAGGCGGGACAACACCTGGGTGATACCCTGCCGGTTCATGTTGAATCGCTTCAGCTCCCACCGGCCACTGCTAATGGCAATGCGCATACCGTTCTGTATCACCTCCATCTTGCTCTCCATGAGCTGCTTCACACTAAACGGCTTCGTCGCGTCCTTCTTGGAGAGTTGCTGATCCATGGCCGTCTTCACAACACGGTTGAACTGCTTCAGCAGGTCTTCGAAGAGCAAGCTCATTAGTGTCCCTGTAGTCTCAAAGCGCTTGTTACCGTAGAAATCGCGTTCGTCTAGCAGTGAGGAGTCCTGGGCTGCCTCGATCATGCGGCGGACCATGTAGCACACGTAGAGCGCCTTGTGACGGAAATTCCAGTCCCGCTGCACCTCGTTCTCTCGGATGTGACAGAGGAGCACGTTCGCCAAGAAGTCGGCAGCCTTGTCTGCTTTGGATTTTTGTATCTGTCGCTGCTGTGTTTCATCAAGTTCCCATGAACTCTCCTTACGGCGCTCGCCGATAAAGTGGAGCGCATCGTCCTGCGTCACCACACGCAGAGCGACAGTTTCCTCGAAACAGGCGTACAGCACCTTCTGCACCATCGCAGAGGTGCCGATGTACTGTGCGATTTGCTGGTCACTCTCCATCCCAAGTGCCCGAAGCAGAATGATAATGGGGATATCCTCGCTGAAGGAGCGGTGGGTCATGACAATACGCCCCTTCTTGAAAATGACGGAGCATTTGGAAATGGAGTAGTGCGTCTTACTCTGCACATGAGCTTGAATGTTACCGTGCTCGTCGGACTCGATAATCACGCGATTCTTGCTTTGCTGCTCCTGTACCAAGCACACCTTCTCCACGCCCTTGATGATAAAGTAGCCGCCGGGATCCAGCGGGCACTCTCGCAAGGCGACGAGATCCTCGCGTGTCTTACCGTACAAGTTGCAGCATTTAGACTTGAGCATGACGGGAATCGTACCGATCTTGATGTCCTTCTCCGTGCACAGCTTGCGGGACTTGTCACGGCTCGTGTACTCAACATCCACAATCATGTCGCCCCGGTAGGTCAAGTCACGGATGCGGCACTCGTGCGGGGCGACGATGCGCGGCGCCTGGCCCTTCCCTACAATCTCCTGCGGCCGGCAGACGCGGATGTTGGTGTAGCGGATCACAAAATCAGGATCCACGCTGCTCCTAATCTGAACGTTGGACTCGTTGAGAAGGATTTTCCTCAGTTCAATGTCGATCATGTAGTCATACGAAGCTATGTGGTGATTAAGAATGCCCTTCATTTTCATAAGAGCTGGAAGCATCTCCAGCTTCTTCTTGCGGTACTCATCACCAAAGTCTTCCATTGAACACCTCTAATTAAACGAAACGAATGGTACACAACGCCATGAAAATTGGGGACCACATTTTAGTTTTGTAAGGGCAACTCAGAAGAAGGAGTGTGGGCATCCGTTGCGGCAGTAAAATTTATTTTTCCTCGATGGGCAAAGTCCCACGAGAGACAAGAGATTAAGGAAAGTACCATCTTGGCCATTACCCGTCATTACGTTGGCTCCACACCTTTGGGACCAGGGTGGTATTTGCCGTCAAGATGTACCAGCCCGCGCTACGCGTTTGCGCAGCTTGGCCTCCAGTTTCCGCTTCAGGCCCTCTAACTCATCGTTCTTCGCCGTTAGCCCACGCAGCTCCTCCAGGTAAGCCTCAGCTGGATCATCCAGCGCAGACTCGAGTTGTCGTCTCTTTTCATGGTTGCCCACGTCACCCCTTCCGTGATCTCTGAGCATCCACTTCGACACTAGGTACTCGTTCAGGGAGGGATCGATGGTGTTCTTGCTTAAACCAACACAAGTGGGGGGCTTTCCGAGCACCGAGGCGGGGACCAGACAACAACTCAGCACCTTCCACCGCCGTTTCGGCAGACCCTCAGCCACAACCGCCCCATCCTCACTGTCGTACCACAGTACGGCTCCACCTTCGCTAACCGTCAGCACTAACCGCGGGCTGCGTGAGTCATAAGCACAGTAAATAATCGGTGCATGATGCCCATCCAGACTTGGCTCCCGTATGATGGGCTCGAGCAGCGGCCCATCAGCGATTGGTAAGGTGGAACGAGGGTTGTACAGCCGCCCGAAGTACAAATGGCCATCCTCTGTTCCCGCAGCAAAGGCGGCATCATCGTGGCGTACTGAGACGGCCGTGACGGTGGCCCCCACAGTTACGATTCTGAGCTGCTCCCCTGTCTGAGTGTCAAACACTCTGCAGGTTTTGTCAGCGGACCCGGTAAGGACATACATCGCAGTGCTAAAGAACGTGCAGCACGTGACACCAAGCGTGTGGCCGGTGAAGATAGCACGGGGGTGGGCCTCGGACAGTTTCAGCGACACCAACGTCGCCAGCGCCCAGACCTTGCAGGCGGAATCTTCTGAGGCTGTCACGAAGACGGAAGCATCGCTGCTAAACGAGATGCATGTAATAGCACGAAGGTGCGCCTTACAGTTTTTAATGAGCTGGCCCGTCTGAAGACTCCACACGAGCAAGTTGCCATTCTCAGTGCCGGCAACCATATAGCTACCGCAGGGCGTCACCTGACTGCTGCACACGGTCTCCGGTGTAAAGCTCCGCTGCAGCGGCTGCTGAGTGTGCTTCGAGAAGAAGGAAGTACAGCTTTTTGCTTGATGCACAGCAACCACGTCACTGATAGGACAATACGAAGTAGCGTAGCGATGAACTGGTGTCACAGTGTACGTCCGGATGACGGTCTTCTTCTCTAGATCAAGCAGCTCAGCCTTGGAAGCATTCCCAGCCAAGAAAAGCATGCCTCTCCCCTGTCGACACGCAGCAACCCCTAGCAGCGGTCGGTTCGCAGTGGCAATGAAAGCCGGCGTGGGTAGATGTAAATAAAGGGAGGGAGTACAATTGGTGCAATCAAGACGGCCTCTGTCGCCGCCATCCCTCACAGAGTGCGCATTGCACGAAGCAGTCACGCAAGCGATACCTCCCGCTCATCCCCCAACATCCCCGTGCTACCGAACCGCAGGCGCGGGTATACACTGGGCAGCAATAATGATAATCATAATGCGGCTCCGTCAAGAGAAATACAAGTCAGGATACAGGAATGGAGAGGCGGGCTGAAAAGCCCAATGTCGTCAACACTAAACAACAGCACCAACGGTCACGTCAGAGAGGGTGGAAGAGGGGTGGGGGCGCTTGCCGCACAGCCCACAAACCACGGGCCGCAATATTATGCATCCTTGCGTGTGTACATGTAATACGGACCTTCCATCGCGCACCACTCCACGCTTCCGGGCTGCCAACGGTAGTCCGTCATCTCAAACCGGTTGAATGCGTCCGGGTCACGGATGACGGCTACACGGCGGCTATGCGGGTAAAGGTCCTCAAAGGCAAATATGCGTGTTCCTGGCGCTGAGCTGCGTAACCGTTCGGAGAGGTAGTGGTTCACCGGGCGTGGCAATAAAAGGTTGGCGGCCCACACTGTGCAAGTTTTATTGAAGTAGTCCGTGTCTTGTAGAACTTGGCAAAAATCACCGCAAATAATTTCCACATGCAACTGACGCTTGCTCTTGCGCTCCAGGATGGGTCGCAAAATACTCCACGCCTCCTGGGCAACCTGTGCGTTCTGAGGGTTAATCTCTATGCCCACACACCGTGCACCGGTCATCATCGCTACTTGAAACAGAACGCTCCCGTTCCCGCAGCCAAGATCATAAAACGTTTCGGTAGGCTGTATCTTCGCCTGCATCACCAGTCTAGAGACGAACACTGGAAGCACAGACTTTGCACAAAGCTCCCGCCTGCGGTACCGTTCCGCCTCCCGCTTCCGAGGCAGTGCGGCGTAGCACGCCTCCAGCGTCTCGTGCATCCACACGCAAGTACAAGCAGTGGAAGAGCAGTGGTAACAGCCGGACGTATTCGCGAGCTCCCGCAGTGGAAGTTTATACGGGCGCTCAGGCGAACCGTCACCCTCCTCCCTTAACGTCCGTTGCGCCTCTTCACGAGACCGCTTCCCTTTAATGGTCTGCGGTCCCCGGACACTTCTGACATGTGGGTGAATCATTTTCTGCCTATTTAGAAATCAGGCAACAAAGAAAACAAAATACGAGCATGTAGATAAATGACATGTGATAGCCGCCACTCGCGTCCCCCCTCGTGCGTGCGGTCGAGCACACGGGCATGCCCCTGTGGTGCCGCCATGTTTCCACCTTCATCCAGCAAAATGAAGTGTTCGCGTCTACGATGGGCCAATAAGTAGAGGGCTTTAACCTCTTAGTGCTACTTGGTCAATAGATACACTGTGCTACACGAAATATATAAAGAGCGAACCACGACCACAACAAAAGACCCTTAGCGTCACACCTTAGGGGGCGCAACTCGATCCGGAGCGACTGCAGCTGACTATTCCACACAACAACACAAAGCTTACCATTTTATTTTTTTCCCATTTTCTCTCCGCAAAAGGCACCACCCCACTGTCATCTTATCTCTTTGGAGTCCTGTGGAGCTTCGTGATGGGAAGGTCAAGTCTGCGTTTCCGGTTTGCCTATCTCGTTCATACTTACACTAAAGTAAAGAAAAAAAAAAGAGAAAAGACTTCGTTAACAGAACAGCAAGGTCACACCAATTCACCTACCAATAGATGACGAAAGAAAAAGGAATTGCTACAGGAAAGAACACACACCTCACTCTGTTACCTTGGCTTCTCGGTGCTTTTACTTATCCTTCTTTGCTCTTACCTTTCGCCCCGCAAGACAAGACGAAGGAGTGAACTGTGTGAGCCATAGGAAGGGCGCCGATTATCAACCTTACGTAGGGGTGCAACGAAGTATGGTTCCCCAGAAAAAAAAAATGTTTTACGAAAACACACCGAAACAAACACATGCAGACGTGTGTACCCACCCCCTTCCCCCTCTCTGGTGTAGCGGGTTTCTTCATCGTCGTACCAGAATCCAGTATTTTCATTGTGGACGGAAGTGCGAGCCGGCCCACGGGAGGTGGCTACTACGTGCATCGTGGCTCGTTACTCTTGCAATTTTTTTCCTGCCGGTATAAGGAACCAAATGGCTCCTTGGAGACACAGGTGCTTGGTGGCGCTCGGGTGTCTGATGGTGATCGAGCCCTTCAGCAACGTGCAGCCATTCCGTTGCCCCGCACCCGCAGACCTTATGTCCGTTGCTTTCTTTGGGTGGTATCAGGGAGCATTAAGTGTGTAGGGACATTTTTCCGACGTCCAGTCTCACGTCACCACCTCGTGAGAGACGGAATGCGTAAGGGCATTCTACCCTTTCAGTGGGCGTTAGGGCAACGGAAGTACCGTCGTCAAGCGCACATTGTAAAGTACACACACACACACGCACACGCACACGCAAAGGAAAAAAAAAGAGCTTGACGCTTCATCTCCAATGTTACAAAGCGTCCCACCTTCAACAACCACAAACCATCTCCCACATCCGTTGTATTGAACCGACCTCCCACTTTTCCTTGCATTCTTATTAGAGTTGGAGGAGGGTGAAGTGGTTCCCGTAATTACTACGCGTCGTACTCATGAGTTCGAAATGCCATTCAACCGCAGGCCACTGGAAATACGTCGTTACAAAAAAAAGAGTAAGAGAACATCCATCCTTCGTACAAAGATCTGCATGCCCCGCCCCATACCGTTGCACGGGCAACATGAAGTACCGCCAGCAACCCCAACTGATTACCTCACACAGCCTGGTGGTGCAGGCGGGCCAGTCGACATACCAGCGACTACGCCCGTCCGTCTTCATTAAAGGCTACGAGAAACGTACAATGCAGGAAAAAGACTTATGCCCACACACATACAAACAAGGGCTAGCATGACGTATGCCAATAAAGCTAAAGCAGGAGTCTATTACACGGAAGCGCGACGCAGATTTCACGGGAAGGGGAGACAGAGAAGGGTACGACAGGACTGGCCGAAACTTACACGTCGGCTCTCCCCTATTCGGTCTGGGAAGCTTCGGCCATCTCTGGCAACCCTTCGACCAGCATTCACCGTAGAAGACTGAGATGAGCTAACGCACCACTTCCGGAAGTACTACCACTCAGCTGTGTTACAAACGCTTTACTGGAGAATTGATACCTTGAGCGAAGAACGTGGCAGACACCAGCGCCGTCACCACGAGAGTGAACACCCACCCCGCGTACATTTTAAGCACCATGAACCAGCGCACCCGCTTAAAGCCAACATCGAGGATGCTGATGGCCACGACGGCACCAGTAATGCAGTGCGTCGACGAGACAGGTATGCCAAAAGCTGAGCAGACGGACACCACGAGCGCTGCAGACAGCTCAGCAGAAAACCCGCGGCTCGGTGTAATAACCGTGAGACGCTCCCCCAGAAGGCGCATGAGGCGGATACCAAAGGTCGAAAGCCCACACACAAGACCAGCGCCACCCAAGCAAAGAATCCAAATCGGTGTATCCGACTCGTTGTTCACCGACCCGGTTTTGTAGATCTGATAGATGGCGGCGAAGGGCCCCACAGCGTTACTGACATCACTGGCGCCGTGGGCGAAGGAGGCACAAATGGCGGTGAATACCTGCAGATAGCGGTACACGTGCTCGACATCACGGCTGTATAACTGCACCTGAAAGACCTGATCATTTGAATCGCTGATGTCACTGTTGCTCGAAGAGCGTTCTCTGTTCGCCTCTCCCTCGTTCGGCTCCACTGGCTCCACGGTGGTCTCGGGAACGACCGATCCAGTAGTGGGTTCCTCTTTCAGTTTGTCGGCAACGGTCGTGCTGTTAGCGGGTGGGTCAACCTTACGAACGGCGACGCCATCCTGGCCAGCACCGGTGGGAACGCACGGGTTGAAGGACAATTGCAGTTCAAGTGCGGAGATGGCCTGGCGCTCTTCCTCCTCCTCCTTGGCTCGCTTCTTCTGGGAGCGGCGGATGCGCGACTTGAGCAAGGGGATGAGGGCGACAGATAGCAAACCAGCTCCCACCGCGATGCAGGCGGCCACCCAGGCAGCTTTTTTGGCCGACCAATTCAGTTTTTTGCTGGCGCCCTTAAACAGGATAAAGAACGACTCCAGGAAGAAGGTCAGGCATATGATCACTGGAAGCGTGTACATCGCACGCACGGTGGCGTTGGCGGGGCGCAGGACAAAAAAGCGAATCGTACCGAAGATGAACGCCGCGACGAGGCCACTCAGTGCAGGGGATATGAACCACGAGGCAACGATGGGCACAAAGCCACCGACGAAAGGGAAGTCGGACTTCTTGTCGGCCCAGGCAACACCATGCACACCTCCATAGACAAGTGCAAAGCCCATGACACCACCGCAGATGCTGTGCGTGGAGGACACGGGAAGAGTGAGCCAGGTGGCAATGGCGAGCCAGCAGAACGCAGCACCACATGCACAGAGCATGCCGTACATGAGAACATAGGGCTCGCCAGCGAAACTTTCTGGTCTGGCGATACCACTGGAAATGGTAGAGGTCACGGCACCGCCGAGACTGACGGCGCCGCTGAATTCACAGATGGAGGCAAGAATGATAATTTGTGTTAGCGTTAGTACTCTGGAGCCATACGTTGTACCAAATGCGTTTGCCAAATCATTCATCCCAACACCGGCACCCATGAGGAAAGCCACAAACCCGCCCATCACTGTAATCCACAAATACGGTTGGATCATCTTGTTGAAGAAAGAAATCAATACCAAAGGGTATGCCCGCTGCGAAAACAAGAGCTATAGGATAACTAATTTTCAGTGAATGGTACTGTGATAGCGCTTCTACCGGTGGCATAAACGAGAAAAGAATTGGGTGGGAAAGACAAGGCCAATACAAAGATCGGAGGCTACGTAGCGCACAGACGTACAACTGAGCTCCCCTCCTTCCGCGCGTCCATCTCTCATTAAGAAAACAACAAGGGTGGTACTTGAAAGCATTAGAGGAGGGCCTCGGTAAGCCCACCGCTATGGGAATCCCAAGGCAACGCCGTGCCCGTTAACCTCCCCCACACCATCTACTCTCAGTGGACAGCACCGCCGTAGACAAAAAAAAAAAAGAGGTGTGTATCTATTTTCTGTAGTGCAACCACACAACAGCTGGGTCGACGGTTACCCTCTATAACGGTCATACAAGGTGCTTGCTACCGCTCCCACCTCATGGCCTGCGCTTGCTGGCGACGCAGACGAGCCTCCCGCCTCGAACAACGGGCAATAGCCTCATCAACAGCTGCCAGATGAATAAGGCCGGCAATTTTACCCAGCCGCTGTGCTCCTCTTGCTGCGCCCTTCTCTAGGCAAAGCCTCAAAGCAGATTCCTCCTTTAGGAGTAGTGTAAGCGCCCGGTAGTGCTCGTGGGGCATGCCTGTAAGGTCGGTAAAACATCTCGATTCCACCTCGGCAAGGCGGCACACCCCCAGCTCCATTTCCCGAAAGAGATGTTTTCTGAAATGATATTCCTCAGCCTCAATTGTAGACAGCAGCGACGCCGTCGTGGTACCCACCGCTTGGACCCACTGCCTCCGCTCGTGGGCGATGATTTGGCTGCGGCCCCTCCGCTCCATCTGCAATACTTGCCCAAGACAATACTGGATCTCCTCATACCGCCGTCGCACTTGTTGCTCATGGAGCACCTTGTGTATTCTCTCCTTCTCGGCACGCCGCCGGCTGGAAGCCTGTTGAGCAGCCGCATCGCAGTCCGTGTTGAAGCCACGCCGCTCCAGGCGTCTCTGCAATACTTGCATCAGAATATCATCAGGTTGTTCATAGGTAGTGCTTGGGTTCCACTGCTTCCCTGTGTCCCAGAAGTCGCAGACACCCTGTAGCGGCACGGAAGGCACGTCGCGCAGGACACTCGCAAAACGGATCGTTGCGGCATTGTCTGTGCGGCCCTGCCGGAAGATGTGCCATGCACCACCTTTTCTGGCATGTGAAATAACAGTCGTTGTGTCCGGCAAAAATGGCTGCGACGCCGCTCGCCTCCACGCCTTTTGATCCCGAACGTACTCCTGCACGTAGCGGTCAGCCAGCATGGTCTGTGCACAACTTCTGGTAGTGAGGCTCTTGAAGGCAACAAGGGATGAAAAGGGAGGCGGGGGGGGGTGCAGATGAGGTAAAGAAGTCACTGTTACATCTAGAAGGCATAGCTCGTTGTATATGAATCACTAGGGACTTCCTTTGCGCCACACTGGCCAGTGATATGTGGTAATAACACGTTGTGTACGGTGTGGTTGGCGTTGTCGCAACACATAGCTCAATAGCAAAAGAAAACCATTTTCATTGTCATATCCTCCCAATGAAGGCCTCCATTTACGATTCGATACAGCCATGTCACAACACCGCCCCAATTGCGATCCACTCCTGAGCAAAACATCCTAGCCGAGGCCCCAGCATTCCAAAAGCTCTGAAGAGAGTGCCCCTGACGCTCTCCCCCCTCTCCAGCATGGTCGCAGCGTTCCTCCAGACACCTGCTCGAGAGCATAAGGTTATGTGATGCTCTGCTGTTTCGTCCCTCCCTCCTCCAACGCGAGCATGGCCATGTTAGGAAAAAAAATTAAACCATCTCCCATGGAGCCAAACGTCCGAGAAAGAGAAGCAGCCTCTGCACCTCAAGGCAACGGAAAGTTGTTATGGCAACGATTCTTCATACGGCATGTGTCAGCTCCCCCGTACTCGGGTACAGGAAAAACTGGAGGCGGATTGAGATACAGAGAAGGCGCGACAGGGAAGCAACCGCCTTGAAATCCTTACCGAAGGTTCCACACGCCACCCCCACGTCACCACACCATCACCGGTATTTTTTTTTAAGAATTCACCTCCACTCAATAGGTGTTGCCGTCACAACAGGTTGTGGCATGGCAACAAACCTTCCAAGCAGATCCGCTATAGGTGTCTCTGGGGGCTGTTGGTTGAGATAGGCGTCAAAGTACGCCACCTGCGTGTAGTACCCCACACGCAGGAACTCCTGTGACTTGTACTGAAAAGAAATGAGAAGGATAGTCACGCCCAGGACATCCTCCGGAGGTACCAAGTCAAGCTGGGGTGCGTCACATTCTAGGACGAACTCCGTTACCCCCTCATCCAGTGGGCCAACGTCAAATGCATCGAGGGTCTGATCGAACTGTGACGATGCTGCACTGCCAACCCAAATAAAGGAGACGGAAATAATCTCCAGCACCTTCTCCGTCGACTGAACCCTCATGCGCCAACGAAACGTCCTACCATAAGAATTGGGATTCTCACCTAGCAGCTCTATCTCTAGTAATTGTACGAGAGGATCCGCCATGACCCACCGCCTCTACCCAGCCACCACCACCGCAAACGACGAATTGGGGATCACCGCACCACGCAACCGCAGTCACAATATGGGCGATAGAGAAGGCCGTACAGGAGACGCAAGAATAAACCCCAAACAAGCTTGCACCAGCCAAGAAGCTGTAAAGACCTTGCCTACAAAGGTGCACACTGCGACGGAGTTGTTTCCAAGCCGCTCGGCACGTAGAATATAGGGAAGCCCACCACAGGGAGATCAAGGGTTATCAGTGCAGCGCACCTACTTCCCCCCCCCCCACCACCACCACCAGAAAGCAAGAAATGTAGAACCAAAGAAGGAGAGTAACACAAGAACATAATAGCACACCGACCTGCATCAGTACAGAGGCAGCGGGCCCCCCTTCTTCCTCATAAAGAACCACACACGGCCTCGTTGTCTCGACGACGACAAGATGGAGGCCTATGGTTAAGGGAAAAAAAATATACATCCCGCCAAGCAGTTCAGACTGCAGTCGTAAGCAATTAGGTTCAGGCAGCAGAAAGGCGCGCCGCAGCAACGCTATTAGCACAAGGAAACACCCCATCACCAACATGATCGCTGAGCAGTGCACGACAGTTAAAATAAGTCCCCCACACAGCACCGTTCCGCCACCAGGAAAACCTTATCAATTTTCTCCGCGGTACATGTAACAGTGAACTTGTACAACACATTGGTCAGCGACGTCCTCAGGAGCTCCAGTACCATCTTCCACTCGCTCAGCAACCACAGTGCGTGGGGCAAGGTGTCTCCCTTTGGGGCCGCCACATCTCCTGTCACCACGACGGACTCTGCCAGAAGTTTCCACCACCAGCACGTTGTTTCAGCCAACCGCCATCGGCAGATTAGATCGTTACGCTGCAAGGAGAAGTCCACGTCATCCCCATCCACCACCATCGAGCACATCTTGTGCGGCGCCAACACAGGCCCTAGCAGCGACTCCAACACAGGCGCATCCATGATTTTCGCGCTGTGGCAGTCGCTCCGTCTAGGTCCGTACTGCCATGTAACGAGGAAGTAGGTGGTGGCAGCTGGGAAGGGCTCTACCGGAGATGTAGACAACAGAGGCTGCTGCGCATCGTAGAGGGAGGCAAACCGCACCGTCCCATCGACAGCCTCGCGGCACAGCTGCAACTGGATGACGTTGCCGTAATAATGGAATGCAGTCACCTGTGTCAGGGATGGTGGCAGACAAGGAGCCTCGCGGCGTGCAGCTGGCCCTCCACCGCTCCCGTGGCCCTCCACGTCTGCTATGGGGTCCTGGGGGATCACCACACCTACCCGTTGATTCGGTATGCTCACAGTTGTACCACTGGTCTGTCTCAAGTAGTACGGCACGCGAGCACCACTCTGTCCCCGCATACCCACAAGTGGGGTGCGGCGCCCTTCCGCTGTAGCGTCCGCGCCGCCACCCTGAAATGCTGCCGCCCTGGGTTCACCTGGAGGAAACATCGGGGATGCAGGTCCCTCTACAATGCAGCGGAATATCTCATCTCTCCGTGCTCCAAATTTGCGCTCGTTCGCTCTAAACTGTGACACAAGTGACGACACACTTTCTATCGCAGCCTTGAGGTATGTGGCGGAGGGCCGCTGCTGGACACGCGTGTACTCGTTGGCTAAAACGCGGGAGCAGTCCGAGCCAGCGGCGGCATCCTCGTGAATAATAAATGTAGTGTCTACCACCACCAGTGGTGTGCACTCTGAGGTAGGGAACGTGATGGATATCATACGGTGCGCGGTAGGGAGAGGGACTTGCACAAGGCAATATGTATCCTCTGCCAGTAGCATCAAAGCAACAAGCCCTTGCGACGTTTTTACAGCCCCCAGGAAGAGCCCGACAATGTCCACCACTGACCCCATGAGGGTGCTTTGCAGCTCACCCAGGGAGCGGTGCACCACCCGCTTTCGAGACATGGGCTTCTTAAGAGGCCTGTAATGCAGGGTGCGAGCGGTGTAAAACAACTTCGCTCGGGAAAATGGAGCGGCTGCGTTACGGGACTTGGAGGGGTTGAGCGCGTACACAATGATAGAGGATCCCTCAGGGGGAAGCGAGAGGGAGCTTTCATCGGGAAGGCCGGCGTCACAGCCTTCACACAAGTCCCACTGTTGTATCAATGCCTCCCCACCATCGCTGACAAGAAGTAAGGAGGTTACTCGTGAGATCTGCTGGATTGAGGTTGTCATCGATGGGACTGACTCAGTTTCCCTTGATGATGCTGGCGTAGGCGAGCCCTGCAGCCCCTCACAGTACTTTAGATGCGCCTGCAAATTTCGAACTACCCTTACACCGGAATGCGCAGATGACGTCGACGCCTGCGGAAGGCTGGGGTTTACTTTATCCTGTGTCACAAAAAATGGCGGCAGCACGCGCGCCACGACGCCCTCTAGTGCGGGAACCAGCCCGCCGAGAGGGTGCACCAGCGGTATGGGAAGCGAAGCGGGCTCTGAGAAGCACAGGCCCAGTGGGCTGTCCGCCGTCACGGCTCGTACGCAATTATAATTGAAGCTGAGTACCAACTGGTCCAAACTCTCTTGCGGAGGGCAGTTGTTGCTGAGCAACAACTTCGACCCACAAACGGCAATCTTCTGTCCGACCCGCAGCGCTCCCTCGCGAATGAGGTTCGACAGCGGGATATCAAAAGTTGCTTTTACATGGTAATATCCATCCGAGACGCGCACAACACGCGTGTGGGGCATAACCCGCTCCTCGGTCACCATGCTCACATACAGTACCATCAACGACGCCGGTGGCACGTCTCCCTCAGTCACCTTTCGCAGCGCGGGTCTCTCCCCTTCCACTACCTCCGTGTTATACCGGTGGCACAGACACATCGCCACAGCGGTGATGTCCAGCGAGGGGGAATCGGCAGCCACTGATGTGGCGGCCCTGGCGAGGGTGCGCACCTTGACGAGGGACGATTTCAGCATCTGCTCACACCACGTCAGTGAGCAGTGGGTAGGCACCGCACCAAGGTGCAGCAGCAGGCGTCGCCAGTGCATCGGTGTGACACGGGTATCCCGACTAGAAAGATCAAACACCGAGGCCAGCGACGCACTGCAGTTCTCGCGTCGAAAAGCAAAGGCATCCGACATGATCTCCTCCAGTGTCGGCATCGGTGAGCGAGTACCGGAGGCAAATATCGTGGGGTTGTAGCAAAGTCGGAGAAACTTAGGGCCCGCTGTCCTGTCTTGTGCAAGAGTTATAGCTGGGCCACGGGAAGGTAGGGCCTTGGGTACACATTGCACCCGTTGTGGTGGTACAAATGCCTTTCGGCTGCCGCTGCGAAATGTTCCCTGCGCGCCATGACCTCTGTGCTGCTCCGTATCCGTAATGCTGCCCCGAATCTCAGCCCCCTCAGCGCTCGCTGCCGGCACCGGCCTCACCGTGGGGCCAACAGGCTGTGAGGCCTGAATCCCCTCCTGCGGCCCGTCCTCCTCATCCCCTACTTCCGTAAGTCGGTTTAGTAGTTCTCGAGCCTTTTGCATGGACCCCTCTGAAACCTTCACAGGCGTTCCTGCTGCAGTGGAGAACAGTGTCTCCACCAGCGGAGCTGGCGGATGTTGCTCCGCAATCTGGGGTGGAGTTCCCTCATACTTATCTTCGACAATAGGTCCGGTATCCCCCAGCGCTCGCGATCCCCTTGCCTCCCTGACTTCGACGGCAGTTGTTTCTGCTCGCTGAAGCATCGAGTGGGCTTCCCGGAGTGAGCGGGCCGATACAGCCACTGGCTTCCCAGCCGCAGTTGAAAATAGTGTGCAGACAGACGAAGTCTCCGGAGAAGTGCCGTCTAAAGCCTTGGCAACCTCATCGAGCATCCTTTTGCACTGCACGGCCTCAGCCTTCCCATTTTCGTCTTGTGACGGCTCTAATCTAGCTCTCTTAGTCGGAATGCATCCGTTTGATAAGTTCTCGCCCGGCGTCGATGAAGTAGAAGGCGGCGTCTGCGAGATTTTCTTGGATGGGCGCAAATTCTTTGAGCACATACTGCAGCGAACCCGATTGCAGGGATTCAGGTAGGTGCAGTGTGGACATGAGACATTGCTAGACATGCTCCCCCCTTCATTCGACAGCTATCAGTTGCTACCACGGAGACAGTGAGGAAGTCGAAGGGTAGTGCAGCTGTGGGTGTAGGTATAGCAAAACAGCCAACACTTATTCAAAGGGGGAGCAAGGAGAAGGTCTCCGGTAAACCTCAGCTCTCGATCGTGATAGGTAACACCGAAACTGCAAGCCTTCCTCTCTGGTATCTGCAGCAACAGGAAACGCCCCACACCCATACACCCATTTCATGGCCTCCCCCATGAAGTACAGCTATCAGCCCCTGTTAGCAACGGGCGAATGTTACAGGGGCCGGACACAACCATTCCATCACACATCCTCATCGAAGGGGTATATAGCTTGAGGCAGGGGTAAAGTAGTTCTGGTGCTCATCCAGCAGATTGAGCACTACGCTCACAAAGTCCCAAAGTGGCTTCTGTGTGAACGACGGGATCAGCGATCCGCCCAGCTTGTCGTAGTGCTCCAGGATTAAGGGGAGAGAGACAAAAAGCCGCAGAAGGTACTCCAACGCTAGCACATGTGCGTACTTTGTTTGCACCGGCATGTTTGATATGGTCTCCGTCTTTCTCTTCTTTGGTACGGGGACCTTAGCTTTCGCCATCTGCCGGCGTTCCCACTGCATGGCGGCTGTGCTCACCACACGCCGCTCACGCGGCAGGAGAAAGGAGAGACTACAAGAGTGCTCGATGAGGTCCACAACGAAGTGGATGCAGCAATCCATCACGTCCATCTCTACCCCTCGCTCACCAAGCCGCGTTGCAATGTCCCTGCGGTGGTCGACAAAAAAGTCAAATACGTTATGCTGCATCGCGTAGGCTGGAGGTACGCAGGGATTATGAGGATCCTCCACCTGCATCAGGTGCCGTTTCACAAGTCGCAGCAGTGACGGCGGCCAGGCGACGGGACTTGAGATCGTTACCGACATGTGAAACCAAATTCAGCCCGGTCCTGATAAGGCACAACGTCAGCTATTCCTCCAGCCTTACTGTACAAACGAGATGGCAGTACAAAGGGGGAAAAGCAGCGCGACAACTCATCTGTGTCCTGTCATTTCCGCCTCTAAAGGTGCACCAGTGTGAAAGACGTACGGCAGTAGACAACCCTTCCCCCACCCCCGTCAGCACATAAGCATGCGTACCATCCACAGTCCTTCTATCGCACTCATACGGCGATGTTGCGTGCACAAGGGTGCGATGTCTTTGCTCCACTTCTCAAGCATACTACAAGAAAGCTTCAACCATCAGTGCCCCGCCGTCACCGTTGCCACACACACTCATACACACACACACACGCGCGCACTACATTGCCTCACCATCTCAACAATCTTCCTTTCACTTCCCGCGGAGCGTTTCCTGCTCCCCTCACGGCCAACGAGAAGGTCAGTACATCCAGTACAGTAAACAAAAAAAAAGGCGTGCACTATTCATAGCCATCCAGGACTCAGCCGTGAAAGACACCCTCCCATAGCGCCCCCAGACAGCATACCCCCCCTCACCCCATCCCCAATCACACACAAAAGGAAGTGGCGCCCCCTGCCGCCCTCACCACCAGCTCTCGCACAATCCCTTCCACCCGACTCTACCGCCATCTCATGGGCGGCTTACTGTCACACAACCATCCGGCAAGCGACAATATCGCACGGTACGTGGGACGCTGCGATCAGCCAGAAGCCCTGCCGCTCAACAGAGAACAGAAGAGCGTAGTCATGGGGATAGTCACGCAAGGGGTTGCTCTCCTTCGTACCCGTCTTGGACCGATTAAGCAGATGGATGGCTTGCTTCAGATTATCCTTCGCCATGCCTACCAAGTGTGTGATGTTAAACTTCATCTCGCGAGGTGTAATCTGATACACAATGGCGCAGGAACTTTCACTCCACTCCCGCCGAACCATTTCCTTCAACGGACGTGAAATGCTGGAGAACTCTTCACCCTCCGCGCGTGGCAGCTTAGGCCACGCCGCCTTCTCGGCGTGCTGCGGGTTAGCGTAGTTATGAGCGGCAGCGATAATTTGCGAGCTGAGGGCGGAGTTGCCCTTAGCGTCACGGGCATAGCGACGAAACGCTTGGCGATCACAGTGTGTCACCGAATCGGCGCACAGAACCGTACCATGCACGACACAGTAGTCGGCAGGCCAATTGAACTCCTTCGAGTTAAGTGCCTCGACAGCCTCGGCCGGGGTCGGGAAGTGGTTGGAAAGGTCAAACATACCCTCTGCGTTCATGAGCTTGGAGTCAGTGTTCTTAAGCACAAAGGACTGCGTGAGCTTCCATTTGGGTGGCTGCTGGGCTTGCGCCGGCTGCTTCCGCAATAGACGCATGATACTGTCTGACGTGGACGGCGTCACACTGCCCGAAGGGGTCGTATTCTTCTTGGCGGCCTCCGCACTCAAGACAGCGGGGTCCGCCAGCACTTGGGCCGTGGATGGGGATGAGAATGGGCTCTTCGTAGCACCTGATTTCAAGCTCCGTGGCCGTGGGATGGTAATTTGGGAGGCAGCCTGGGCGGTACGTAGCGCAAGCGAGGCGCATGTGTACCGCGGTTTCTGCCCACTCAGCATATCCACCGCTGCTGCACTCACCATAAGCTTCGCACTCTTTACCCACACGGACCACGATGGGGCAAAGGTAGGCTGCTTCTCAAGACCCTCCTCCAGTACATCCATAAAACCGGAGGTGAGGCGCGAGCTCAGCAACTCACGGCCCGCCTCCTCCGAGTGAGAAAGACCCTCCGCCACGTTTGTCACCAGCATGACGACATCAGCGGAGTTTACCCACTGTAGCAGGGTGCCGGTCAGCGCCAAACGGCGGTGCGGGGTGACGGACGACTCAACATCCACCACGTACATTACCAACGAGTGGTTATTAATGGATCGAATCACCATTTGCAGAAGCGCACGTATCACGTTCTTCGCCTCGGGGGGGTGGGTGGTCTCTGTTGTCTCGCACTGCAACCCAAGACGGATCAAAGCCACGGTGCTCTCCTCCTGCTTCTCCGCACGGCCGGACTCCAATAAGGCGTACATCTTCCGAGTGTTTGCAC
Organism: Blechomonas ayalai; assembly: GCA_020509355.1. Lineage (NCBI taxonomy): Eukaryota > Euglenozoa > Kinetoplastea > Trypanosomatida > Trypanosomatidae > Blechomonas > Blechomonas ayalai. Next base: position 6,856 of record JAIZPF010000041.1, on the reverse strand, counting down.
CGCCCTTCACCCGGTTCAGGGCAGCTGGGGAAATATGGTGCAAAATTGCTACTGCCGGGCTATCCGAACCAAGTAGTTCACTAAAGCGATCTATCTCCGTCAAGTCAGAGTGACTGAAGTCCGTGCTGGACACGGTAATAGACTTGGCACTGAAAGACGTCGATGTGGAGAGCCGCTTATCGCTCCAACCAGTCGCATCATCGTAGAATTTGAGCTTGGCTTGCGTCACGGAGTGCATCGTGTCCGGCATGGTTCTGAAATAATACAGAGAGGCAGCAACGGCAAAACAAAAAGGCGTGAATATGTGGGGCAACGTATGAAGCTAACAGCAACCCAAGCCGGGCCTCGCAACACAAGCTGGTCCGACAAAACGAAGCATCCGCGCAGCACGCTGCTGAAATGACGACACCCTTCAGTAGTGGCAGAGCTTCCCACTACGGACGGCCGAGCACCCTCTGTATATGATCACCTCCAGAGCCTACGCCCGGGGATGCACTCGCAACACACTTTCGCTCCGATGGCCCCCCCCCACCCCCTCCATCTTGTGGGGCTCCCTCGCTTTAAGCATACCAAAACGCTCGCCCACGCACACCCTCTGCAGAGTTTAGGACCGTGGAAGCGGCAGTGCTTCCAAATCCAACGACAACTGCCAGCAACGCGTGTCAAAAAATATTCCGCAGTTGAAGGTAGCACGACGGAGCGGGGGAACTGATCGATAGCTGACGGTCAGATTGATGGATGCAAGGCGTGGTGAGTAAGCCAGCTCTTAGGAAAGGTGACCACCGGTGGCATCCAAGCAATACACAATGTCATCCCCTAAGAGCGGCATGGAAAGAGGGGGGTTCGTCACAAAGTAACGCGCAGGCGTACTGAGCAGCTCTGCTTTATTAAAGAGACGAAACACGCCAATCGCTACATACGACAAGTTGGTGAGAAGGTGGAAGAAGGCATCCCCAAAGGTTTGGCACTCCTGTGACTCGTTGCTGTACTGCTTAAACAGCGATCGCCTCTCCGCCCCGTGGTGGGTCCACACACCCATATCAAACATCTCCGCAGTGGAGGACAGATTGAGCACCATCTCTATGAAATTCACAGTACAGGCATCGCGATGGCTGTGTATCATGAGCGGGAGCATCATATTCGGAGAGAAGCAGCGGCCCATCATAAACGCGAGGGAATCCTGAAAGTTCTCCTCCCCTCGCCGTCGCCAGCGGGCGTCGCTATGAAACGGGGCCACCGAGACGCACGATTTAAATGAGCCCAGCTCCACCATGATGTTCTGTTCAGGAAGGTCCTCCAGGCCCTCTCGTAGACGCTCGTTCCACACGAGGAGATCGCGTACATTGTTCTCTACTGAAAAGATAGGCACGTCACCAAAGTCGCGAGGGCCCATCTGCGAGCAGTATATCATAATGCCACGAACACGTGACATCTCAGACTCGGCGCGGAGGGCGTAGCTCAGATGAGAGTCCAGCGATCCCTGTCCACGGATGTACCGAATAGGGTTACCAAAGGTGTTCGCCCACATCTTCAGAAACTCCGATGGGTAAAGGCGAAGGGTGAGCAATGTAAGGCGCGAGTTAGGCTTAATGGCGCAGATGCACTGCATCATGGTGTATAACTCGTACTGTGCAATGGTCTGAGAAATAACATCTTCATATGCAGACAAATTCGTCTTGCGACGGATAGACGCGGTTTGGTCCACAAATAGGAAAAGTCCCTCATCAGTGCGCCGGCTGGGGGCAAGTGTTGTTCTTTGGCAAGCCAAAGTAATCAGGTGTGCCTCCGCATCCCGTTGGAGAATGGCCTCTATTTCCTTTTCCAGGGCAGCCAGCACGCCGGGAGATGCCTGATTAGTCATGGCCACCTCGCGACGCTTCAGCAGCTCTTTCACCTGCTGCACGCTGGAAGACGTTAATGGAAGGTCTTGCAGCGGCACGTTACACGGTGTCTGGTTCACCCCTTCCAGCAAGCTCAGCTGTTGCTTGACGACCACCGCACCACCGCGCTCCATCGCCCCTTCCCGCAGCTTTTTGTTCGCACAGTCGTTGACCCCTGCGAGGCAGCCCAGCCTTTCCAGGACACCAGCACCGCATCCGATCGTGACCGTGTGGTGGCTATCCTTGCGTGGTGTGGGTGGAAGGATGGATGATTGATTTTTTTGCGGCAGCATCGTACCAGTACCAACACCGGGTCCATGCTGGTCACCACATATCTCGCAGTGTATTTCGGTTGAGGGCTCCGTCACATGAGCAAATGCCTCGAGCGCCTGAGCGAGGCTGTGGCTGGTGCGCTCATAAATAGTCATGAGCATATCGTGTTCTTGGACCACATACGACGCGTCCAGTCGCATCAGCCTACGGGCATGCTCCTCCACGCCGACTACCAGCACGTTTCGCTGTTTGAATGCGGCAATGATGATGCGCAGGGGGCAACGGACAAACCTTGGCGGCACAGCAATGCTCCGTAGAACGTTGCGTCTGCTGTACTCGTACTGGCTCTTCCAGTTGTCAATGCCCTCGTCCGTCCATAGATTCGCTGGCTCCCCCCCGCTCGCCCAGGCCGTTCGTACTAGATTCACCACAAACGGCACAATGCCCGGCAAGAGGAGCGCTGTAGCCATAATGTTCTGCTTCAAGTGCTCGCCAATCACAGCTGCTCTGTGCCCCTTCAGCAGCTTTGCATGGAGGCCATAGCGTAGCCAGATGTATTGCGGCAGTGCTGGCACGAGCCGTGAGAAGATCAGTGATGACAGCATGATATCGTCATCCACACGCGAGGAATAACCTTCCCGCACCGGCAAAATAATGAGACCGGCCGCCTTGGTAGCTTTCATGCGCCGGAGGGCTAGTGCGTTCAGGGTGTCAATAATGAGAAAGCTGCAGCGCAGGCGATAGGTCGGGTGACGTTCGATGGCTAGCACCTGCGGTGCGAATTCGTTGTTACAGAAGCATACAGACTTCATTTGGTATAAGCAAAACACCTCATCCAGGATAGCGATGGCCTCTTCACGGGTGACAAGACCATAGACGATGAAGTGCTTCTTGCGACCCGTGTAGGGCCGGAACTCCTTAAGGATCTTCACGGTCGACCGAATAACCTGAATGAAGGTGGGCATTCTCGCGATGAAAATGAATATTATGACTATGGCAATCACTTTTCCCAGAGTAGTCTGGGGCGTCACATCGCCGAACCCGACCGTCGATACGGTTACCACAGTGAAGTACAAGGCAACAATGAGATTAACGGGATGTCCTTGGAAGGTCTGGTCCACTCGGAAGCATTCTGCTGCAGTGAAGAGCATGCATAAGAATAGTGTGATCGGGCCCGTGGCAAGTCTAACGAGATCCATTCGGCGGCTACGTGGCATCATTAAAGCCACCGAATCAAGGATAAATAGGGAATACTGCCGCACCGACCAGCAGCGCAGAAAGAGAGGTACATAGATCCGACTGACCCACGCCAGGCGGGGAGCAAATGAAATAAAGAAGAGGGCACTCTGGTACGCGGATGTAATGGCCAGCACAAAAATGGTAAACAGCCCGAGTGAGTACGAAAACGGCAACTCCAACAGCGCTACGAAGATGAGCACCGAACGGGCGAAGAACCAGGCACTGTGATCCCTCTGGTCGTACTGTGTCCACGTCACGTCATAACTGTGAGTTGACTGAATAATGTCAATGGCCACAAGCGCCACTTCAATGAAAAAGAAGAATATCCACACGCACAGCGCGGCTACCGGGTACTTTCGTACGAAACGCTGGAAGTAGTACTTTGTACCAGAGACGTATTGAAACTGTGCCTCGTAAGGGTGACGGTTGTCTCTTAAAAAGATGCGCGACAGCTGGTCACTGTGAAGGGTAGCATTGAGGCCATCCATCTCAGTCAGTCCTGCATCAGTCCTTCGCACAGAACGCATGCGCCAGTACCGTTTAATTGGCGGCAGTGCCATCTGGCCGGCCTCACCTGCCACCGTGAGATCCGTCATGGGTAGCGGCTCCACTGCTTCGGGCTTCCACCCTTCTGTGGTACCGCCGAAGCCGTCCCCTGTATCGGCGGTGAGGGGATTGCTCGCTGGTGCATGTGATGTAGGTTTGTGCATTGTAGCGCGGTGACTGTACTTGTCCTCCTCGCTAGCCTAAAGAACTTCAATACCACCACGCAAGAGGGCGGTAAAGGCCACCATCAAAGAGAACGGGAGGCAGCAGACATTCGCAGAGTGGCTCAACAATAGCACCCAGCACTTGAGCAAACACAAGAAAAGAACCGGACTGCATACACACGGAGCACGAGAAATAGGTTCTCGTCATACACCCTTGCAGCGCACCTGCACTAGAAAGTTACGAAAACGCACATTCCACTTTGGAGGCGCCGGCTATTCCGGCATAGCATACATTGCAGATGCCGTGTAACGAACAATGGGTCGACCCCTGGCCAGGAAACCACTGAATGGCCAACGTAGTAAACATCAGATTTACAAACACATGAACAGGAAAAAGCGAGCGAGAAATGGGGCTAAACGATTCCTGGAGAGTCGACCACGGAGGCCACACCAAAAAGCATGTACCAAGGGCAGAGATGATCCTGTGCACAACTCTAATAGATCGGCGGCTCTTCGTAATCGGAATCGCAGGAAGCGGCATCCAAGTTCAAGTAAGTTTCGCCCGCTGAGAACTCAGTGTCCACAAGCTCATCGTCAGTGTGAGAGTGCCTTAAATCTCGTGCCGGAAGTTGGTGTACTCCCCTCAGCGCCGTGCCGCAGTATGTCTCCATCTCCAGATTCTCCAATCGTCGTGTACGCATTTTTTGCAGACCATCTTGCCGCTTTGCAGCACAGCGCTCCAGCATTGGGCGCGATCGCTCTACCCACTGTGCGTGCGGGTAGTCACGGAGCTCCGCCCTTCGCTGTCGTTCCGCCGTCGGTGCTGTAGGTAAACTAAATCCACTACTCAGGTGCATCTGCTTTACGACTGCACACGCTTGGCCAGAGTTCTCCTGCAAAAGAAGGCGGCACTTCGTTCGCTGCCGAAGAGACAGCCGTTGCGCCTCCTGTCGCCCACGCGTGTGCAACTCACGAGAGCTGCCGCTCGGGGCAACATGGACGGTGGTCGTAGCGGAGCCCCCAGCGCATGAGAGAGGCTTACTGCTCCCTGCCACAGCCCAATCTTCGGAGGCACGCTTCTTGGAGGAACCTCTACGACCGTACGGATACGCGCCCTTCAAGCAGGTGTCCTGGAAAGCGTCAGGGAATATGAGAGCGTCGGCAGGTGGCCTATTGTGCGTGAACTGCTCCACGTAGCATGGTGGCGCACGACGCGTGGTAGAGGGATTAGGCATGGCTTCAGACTCCCACCTCAGCAACAAGAGCAAAAAAAAATGAAACGACTGTTTCCGTCTTAGCCGCAGCGAGCGGGGAGAAGAAAAGCGGGGAAGAGATACAGAAGGACATGAGTAGAGACGTGCGCCATCGGTACGGCCCGTAAAGAGGAGTTGACCTCCGTTGTCATCGCGATTGCATCCATACTCTTTGGTGATGCCGGCTACCTCACCGTGGTGTGCCAGGGTCCAGTACCCCGTCGCATGGGAAGCCAAGTGACAGGAATATTCCCGGTCCTAACGGACTGGCGCTGGCGGCAGGCTGGCGGCTACAGAGAAAGAGCAAACCTATTCACCGGCGCTCTGGGGTGAACGTAGATCAAAGATAGCTCTCTTGCACGTGCAGACGTGCTACACACCCCAACTACCCAGCGACTTCGCTTGCTCCTGAGTGGGGATGTCGAACAGAACCCTGGACCCACTCTTGGTGGTCCTCAGCGGATTGCTGACGAGAGTCATATCAAGGGCATTGCAAACCGCAGGTGGGGGAAGAAGAGACTCGGGGGTGGATACTAGCCCCTCTCACGCCGCACCAAGAGCAATAATTGCGATAGCAAGGAGGAAGGGTGCAGCACAAGCAGGCAAAACATATGCCGGGGGAAAACAACATTTGTACCCATCTCTTTCAAACAGCGCAACTGCCCAAATTAATTTCAGCGTAGATGGATACTCACATCCATAAAGGCAAGTGTGTGTGCGTCTCTCCCTGTGTATGAACAAGCATATTATAATAAAAGTAAGGCGAAGGTGAAGCAAGGACTCAATATAGTGCAGTGGATCGAGGGTGCGCCACCACGAAGCCCTACCTACTCCCATCTGCTCCACACGTCGTTCGTGCCCTTATGTGGGCCTGACCCACCTTGTTCGGGGGACACAATGTGGTGTACAGCATAACAGCAATACGTACACCAGGAAGCATCAAAAAGGGAAAGAAAGTTATAACTCCATCATCCGCTTCAGCTATCTGAAAAAAAGTGGCATCGCGATCATCAACCGACGCAAACACCCCTGAAGTGAATAACGTACTGCTCGCCTCTCCCGTCCAACAGCTACCTCTTTCGTTTCCGAGGGACTGTCAGTCAGAAACCTGCCGCATAGTATCTCCAGAACCTGTATGTCACAGTTGGGATGAACGATTCAAGGAACATATCACTTTTGGTAGCTCCTCCCCACAGCCTCATCAAGCATTTACGCAAGAACTTGCATCCTCCAAATATTAAACAAAAGACTGAAAAAAACTTGGTGAAAGATGTACACCCCCATGTCCGTCAGCATTCCTTTTGCAATTAACACAAACCACAAATAATAGCTTCTCACTGCCCTCCTTTCCTTTATCGGTGCCAAGAGTAACGATGATCACACACCATGTAGAACATCAGGCAGGTCAGTTATATTCGCGTGCGGCAAAGCGGTAGGTTCACACCTCTTACCTCTTGCAGTCGCACGCGCTGCCCTTGCCGCACTTGCACGACGGACCGCA
>JAIZPF010000040.1:113357-133771 GCA_020509355.1 Blechomonas ayalai | reverse complement strand
TATCCCCGCTCAGGAGCAAGCGAAGTCGCTTGGTAGCGGGTGTGTAGCCCGTCTGCACGTGCAGGAGAGCTGTTTTTTTTGATCCACGTTCACCCCAGAGCGCCGGTGAATAGATTCGCTCTTCCTCTGGTAGCCGCCGGTGAATAGGTTTGCTCTTTCTCTGGTAGCCACCAGCCTGCCACCAAAGCCCCCGTCCGTTGGGACCGGGAGTAGTGCTGTGGCGCTTGGCTTCCCCCGCGACGGGGTACTGGGCCCTGGCACCACGGTGAGGTGGCCGGCATCACCAGGGGTGTTGCGTGTATGTTGGAGTATCCGCTACGGATCGAGTTTATCATGCTTACGAAGCGCGTTTCATTTCGGCAACTGTGTTTGTGTAAGGGAATGTTACTGCAGCTAAAGGTACGGTGCGTGTTTGCGTACTGTGTACTATCGCTTGTGTTGGCGTAGGGGACGCTTGAATTTTACCCGCTGGAGTGTGGGATGGTTCCCTTACATCTGTCATGCTGGAAACATTAGTTTCTTGCAGGTATTCGTCACGCGGTTTTGGTACATTTGGGCTGTGCGACCTGTTTGCACATTCGTGCGATATTTGAAGAAGGACTCCTTTTTGGGAGTATTAAATGATTTTATGCGTAGGGTTGGATAATTTAAGATGATCTGCGTAGATTTCAGTATGCTGAGCGTGTATCTCCCCGGAGATCTCTCTTTAAAGACATTGGAACGAAGGGTGCGTGCGCATCGAGGTGGCGGCGGTGAAAGGTTCGCAAAAAGGACCTTCTGTAGCGCTTATCACTTCCTCCTTATCCTCTGTGTGTTGCTTCGGATAGGCTACGATGCTTGTGCTTTTGTGCTATCTGCGGAGGGGGGAGTTAGTGGTGTTTGTGTGTGTGAGAGGGACTCGGGGGCGGTGAGCCTGGCTCTTGCGGTCGCTCGATTGGTGCCTCTCGGGTTGCTTTATTAACTTTTGATTTCCATCGTGATTCAGGCTTGCCGCTAATCGAAAGCACGCAAGCTTCCATTTTCTGGTTGTGGTGTATCGGTAGAAACCGATGAGGAAGCGATATTATCTCTAATCGGCTCTTCGTACGTTAATGTGCGATGCCGTGTGGGTGCTTCTATTTTCTGTTTGACATGTTTGTCTACGGGGTAGTACGTGAGTGAGCGGTGATGGATAAGGTGGCATTGACACTGCGGCTTCTAAGTGAAGTGCTCGTGCGGTGTATGGATGCTTTGTGAGAAGCTTCGAGTAGAGGTGTGAAGGAAACTGTAGACTATGATGGTGATGTCGGACTTGGATGACACAGCTTAGTATTTTTTCTACGCTCAGAGGTCATGGTGAGTTTGTCCACCCTTTCGAGTTTGGTTGCCTTCTCCTCATTTGACTTTGTTGCGTTCTTGGACAGCCAGTTGACAAACAACACTTGCTGGTGTCGCCACAGCACACACACCCACTATGTGTGGAATATGTCTCATGCTCAGACAGCGTGTGCGTTGGACCTCAAATGAAGACGGGGACCCTGTTGCAGTGGACAGCAGGCGCCCCGTACGAAACCACCAAGCAGGCTCTGGCTTGTCGCCTAGTTTTTTCTCTATTCGTAGGATGGATAATAAACCACCGGACTCCAGTTGCGCATCTGCTGTTGACCCACTCACGAGTTACGCAGTGGCATCATGCCTTCACTACAAGGAGATGCAGTGTGGTGCGGAGTCAGAGCCTTTTGCGCCGGATGACCTGTTTACGAGAATAATGGAAAACATCAAGAGGCGAGGCCCTGACGGGCTTCATGCAGCACGGCGGGTTCTAGACGAGTGTGTCGTGGGTAAGGAAGGAGGTGGGTATGCTCAGGGGTTTGTGACGAGCGATGTGGAGGCAGTGGCTTCCTTGCTGGGTCTTCGAGGGCGTGAGCCAGTCCGCCAGCCGTACGAAATTGTTGTTGAAACCGACATGGAGGACGAACAGGAGTCGCGCCAAAATAAATGCTTCTTGCTGTGGAACGGGGAGATCTTTGGTGGCACCATGTGCCCCCCTCCATGGGGATCTGATACTGTCCTACTCGCAAGTCGGCTGTCGCAGTTGGAGCGTGAGGTCACCCAACACGATAGGTTCAATACATCTGGTGGACTGCGCAATCGGCAGCAAATGTTCCTTCACCGCTGTGTGGAGGTTCTGGAATCTGAGGTCGAGGGCCCTTTTGGCTTCATCTTTTACGCCAGCCAACTGCAGCTCGTAGTGTTCGGCCGCGATCCGCTTGGTCGACATTCTCTACTTACACATTTTTCAGTCAGCGAGCGGTCTAATGAGAGCGGGATAGTTGAGATGGAGTTGGAATTCATTGTGAGTTCGGTTGGTGTACGACACACCACGGACGTACACGGTGTGCCAGCAACTGGAACGATAGTCGCTGATGATGACAGGATGGGGCCGAAAACGCCAGAGGCTACCGGAGCGCAGCCCCATGAGCACGCACAGCGAACGGGTAAGCGGCCCCGCTCGTCCCAAGATGAGGAGGTGGATTCATACGACGATGGGACCGAGGAACTACAAGGTTGTTGGTCAGAGCTGCCCATTACTGGTCTATTCGGCATCCCTCTGGATGTACCACTTACTCGGAATGCCGGCACAGCGTTGGGCTCTCCCACTGTGATGGCGTCTGGGTGGCTAATGCATTGTCCTTGGATGCGCAGCGAACACCGTGTACATCCTCTTCTTCGAGCAGCTGCCGGTGGTGGTGCAGAGGTGACGGTGCCGCCGTCAACGGTGGTACCGGAGGAAGAGCTCCCACCGCTACCTGCCACACTTGCGCAGCAGTTGCAGCAGTGGCTTGAGTCTCAACTGCCAGCCACAGAGCTTTCGGAGGATGGTGAATGGGCGAAGACTTCCGCGCTTCGTTACCTGCACGCCCTTACCGCCGCTGTCTCCAAGTACATTACCTTGTCCAACTCAGGTGCTGAAGATAGTAGCGACGTGGAGAAGTTACGCAATGCACGTAGGCGTCCGGTGTGTGTGCTGTTTTCTGGCGGTATCGATTGCACGGTTCTCGCCGCATTATCGCATTACCTCCTTCCGCTTGACACGCCCATTGAGCTAACTAATGTGGCTTTTGGTGACACCCCAGAACAAGCGCCCGATCGCATTTCCGCGTTGCGCGCCATGCAGGAGCTTCTTCAGCTGCCACAGCCTGTCGAAAATAGGAGCTCCTCCAGTGAAGTCCAGGAAAGAGAATGGCGCTTGGTGCTTGTTGATGTACCGGAGAAGCACTCGGGAAGCACGTCGCATATTCTTGACTTGGTGATGCCTCGGTCAACTGTAATGGATCTCGATATTGGGACTGCGCTGTGGCATGCAGCAAGGGGATTCGGCCGCATGCAGCGCCTGTATCAAAGGGATGCCGCCCATTCCATCCCAGGTCTTGGAGGTGCCCTCGACAGGGGGCTGAACGGCTTCTCCAAGCATCATCGGGTGCAGGGGGACGTCGACTGCGTACGAAAGGAGGCGATAGGGAACGACTTGTCCTCTCCACCCCCCGATCGGGGGGAGATTCACAAGTTTGATTTGCTTGTCGAGGTTCTAGTGGCAGAGTCCCGCAGCGGTGGTGGCCCCAGTACCCCTGTCCTATTGTCCACTCTGGGTAAGGAGTACGGGGCCTTCCTGCAACCCCACCTCCGGCGCTGTGGCTACAAGAAGCTGGGCCCTTACCTGAACGACGCTCACCATGCGGGGGTGGTTGTGTTTGCCACGGATACACCGTCAAAGGCAGTTCGACTGGTTCGCCAGGATGACTTGCAACGAGCCGCCGCAGTACCACCGGCTCGTTGGTTCCTGACGACCTCCATGCTGCGAAGCAACGGGTGTGCTTCCACACCTGCCGACGACACCTTCCATCTTGAGTATCAATCGCTGGCCAAGGTGATGCTGTTGGGCATGGGCGCGGATGAGACGCTCGGTGGCTATACGCGCTACCGTCGGTTCTTTCGTCGCCACGGGATGAGGGGGGCTAGGGATGAGCTGGCCAAAGATTTCACCCGACTGTGGGAGCGAAACTTGGGCCGCGATGATCGCATTGCCAGCGACAGTGGGCGAGAGGCAAGGCTGCCATACTTGGACGAGGTGGTGCTGCGGACGCTGGAGGGAATTGTATCCAAGCGCCGTCACGACATCCTTTCACATGCCCTTCCCGCAAATGTCGGTTCGATGGATGGTGAAGGACGTGAGGTGGGCACCCAAAGTGAACAGGATGACGCCCTTCTGCAGCAGTCCATTGATCCCGTTGTGAGTTTCCGCCTTGGCCCTGGCGAGGGTGATAAGCGTATCCTGCGCACAGTAGCATCTTGTATCGGCCTGACGTCTGTTGCGCGGCTACAGAAGCGAGCGATTCAGTTCGGCACCCGTGTTGCTGACCGGAAAGTCAGAGGCTCCACACCACTTCTGTTGTCGTAATCGATACCATAGCTGGCTTTTTGCGCTGGTGTCGTTTCAAGGTTCGGCTTTTCATGGAGGACACCACAGTTTGTGCCTATGGAACAGAGGGGAGAGAGAGGGGTAGATTTCTAAGCGTGAGTAGGCATGCATTCTGTAGGTATCGTTGTTGCCTAAAGCCTGTATAGCGATCCCATTGTTTTTTTTGTTTGTCTTCCTTTTTCTACCCTCTCCTTCGCTGTGGGTTTCTGTTACGTAGCTGCTTCTGAAAAGCGATGCCGTTGAGCTTATAGAACGCTACACTGCAATTGGTACTGCCCGACAATGGCCTTCTGCAGCTCCGGAATAGTCTGTTTTGCCAGTGGCCCGATGATCCGTAGCGTGGGAGCCTCCGGTTGTGTTTCTGCTTTGCACTGGCCGCGAAGGGGCTCGCTCCTTGTGGGTACTTTTCTGGCGCGTCGATGCTTTATTGAACATTCTACCGACCCTAAATCTTGGCACAACGCGGAGGTGTCAGAGATCAAGCGCCGACAGCGGCACGGCATTCCTCTGGGAAGCGACTATGTACGCAGAAAGCGTTTCCAGGAAGTAGAGGAGCGGTTGGTGAAAGAAAACAAGCACACGGATTGGAGGATGATATACGGGCTCGCTACCGGCGCGGCAGTTTTATTGACTGGCCTGAGCCTTCTGATGGAGTACGTAGAGCCTAATCCTTCGCCTGAGTATGCCCCATACGAAATACATGGACGGAGAACGATGTCTGATCATGAGCGGCGACTGCTGCAGCTCCCGATTCCGTAGAAGGTCTAGGTGGCCTTCACGTGACTGTGTGATTGACTCTGGCCGTATTTTTGGGAGCGGATGGGGAGCAGTTTTCTTTGATGCCTCAAGAGCAGAGGGATGTTACGATGGACATACGGGTGCCACCCATTTTTTTTTTGTTGTTGGTGGTGGGACGATGTCCTCCCTTGCGTTTACCTTTCAGCGTCGTCTGTTGTCTTATGACGTGCATTGTCGTGAGAGGGTGCCCCTAACCCTATCTCTTCTGCTGCTTTTAGACATCCTCATGCTTTCCCCACTACGTCTTTGTTTTTCTTCAAGCAAGAAGATTTCTTTACTGCATACTATTGCTTCGGCTCACGGTTGGCCTGAATACGCTTTGCTGTTTTGATAGTTGTGCGTACCCCATGTCGTCTGACGCACTCGCTACGACGTCCCCCGCTAGTGGCACGACGATCCTCACCGAGGAGGAGCGGAAGGCAAAAGAGGAGAAGCTTGCTCGATTGAAGGAGAGGCAGCAGCAGAAGCTAAAGGTAGACTCTTCTTATCCGCGCCCGCGGCTGGGGTACGGGTATACTGACTGCAACGATAACGGTGGCTTCGAAGATTTCTGCCCCGTGGAGGAGGATGACATCAGCGAAACGGAGGAGCTATTTCTTGGCCAAGTGGAGGACCTTTTGATTCAGCAGAACGCTATTGTCGGTGAGTATCACTTCTCCGAAGTACTTGACACACCTAGCACGAAAGTCGAAACGGACCACAATTACAAACGCCACCTCATGAGTGAATTTGAGCTACTGCGCTTCGCCAAAATGGGTGATGAGCAGTCCTTTCAAGAATTTGCGTCCATTCAAGGGCTGAATGCCATCACCTTCATTGATAATCATAATCGTAATGCACTGCACTATGCCGCTGACGGCGGTAATGTGGCGCTGTTGCGGGCGCTTGTGAATATTGGTGTGCCGTTTACCACAGACGACAAGGGTATGACACCCATCGATATTGCCGTCCTCAACCAACACAGCGTGGAGGTAATGACGTGCCTGTTGGAGGCCGCAGAGAAAAACCGGCACGCTGCCGCGGGTGCACCTGTCAAAAGCTTTGTGGACACACTAACTGCTTTTGCGCCAGCGCCCCCCAAGTTCATATTGAGTAAGGCCACCCCCTCGGCGCCTGTCGGTGGTGCGAAGCGTCGCTTCTGGGGGAAATCCGCAGCGGACCTGATGTCGGTGACGCCCCCGACGACTGTCACCGTGAAGCAGCTGTCCAGTGAGAAGGGCGACCTCCGGTATGTGGATGAGGCCTTACGGAAGCTTCATGGCCCAGAGGGTTACCCCGGTCCCGGGTTTGAGTGCTGGTTGAAGCTGTTGGATGAAGCTTCAGTGGCACCCCTGTGGCGTGCTGTTCGAGTAGTGGAGGCAGTTGATAACGAGACTAATCAACTCTCTGGATTGGTGTTGGGTATATCACTGGGCGGAGTTTTGAAGGGACTGAGAGGAAATAACAGTGCCGTTCGTGCGAATGGTGTTGCTGCTGCCAGTCATCTCTTCGTAGCAGAGGCTGGTAGGGGCAAAGGGATCGCAGCATCCTTGATGAAGGAGTTGGCTGTGGCACTGAAGGAAACCGGCATGGAGGTGGTAATCTTCACTACTCCAGGGCTTCTCCCATCACCGCCCGTCGCGCTGTGTACCATCAAGTGGTTCTACCGAGTTCTGGCACCCGCCGCGATCTTCCAGCACTCATGTGCTGAAGTATTGTTTCCAGACTTTTATTTGTACGAGGAGGGGCTCAGGGCAGACAGTATTGCGAAGGGCACGCTGCCGGTGGCGTTGTGGGAGAAGCACAAGCAGTCTTTGATGCAGTGGTCGGAGGTATCTTGTAGCGATGACATGCACATCAGCAGCATCATGGCGTTTCTTCAGGCGAATGCCATTCCATCGTCTGGCCTGGAGCTGGCGTACGTTCCAAATACGTCCGACGAGCTGCGGAACGGCCTATTGTCCCCTGGGTTGAAGGCATATGTTCGTGTAGGCGAATCCATTAATGTTATGGATTTTGTGGTTTTCCGCGTTCGCGAAGCATTGAATGCTTCCGACGCCCCTGTTTCCGTCGCCCAGGTGGTATATGCTTCCTTCACGGAGCTGAAGGGGACCGATAAGACGGAGCACATTCTGTTGATGGCAGAGCGGCTTCTCCATGCGACTGTGTTGTTTGCACCGAACCTCTACGGCCTCACAGATAGTGATCTGTCAAAAGCCAACATGGATGAGCTTCTTAGTCATCGCGAGTATCTTTACGCTGTGTCCACAACAGACGGTTCGGCAGTGGGGACGGCAGTGGCAGCCTCGAAGGTGTCTGTGCCAACCCTTCTGATGTAATGTAGCTAGGGAAAGCAAGGGGCTGTGTGCACATGCATTCGTGCTGGGGGATGCAATGAGAGAGAGAGAATGAGAGAGAGGGAGAGAGAGAGAGAGAGAGAGATTAAAGCAAGGGAGAGCAGGCGGTGTTTGCCTTTCTATGAGTTGCCGCAATTATTCGGAGCGCTACACATTCTGTTGTTTGTGTTAAGTGTGCTTATCTTTGATTTAATAGGCTACCCCCGAGTAGTGGGCGCTTTGTGCCCCCCCCGGGTCACTTTTACTGTATGAAGATGCTTTCGATGAATGAAGTTGTTGCTGTTGTTCTTCTAAGGCCTCATGTGTGCGTCGCAGGAACCAGTTGCGCGTTTCTTCCACCATCTCTTTATGCTCTTCAACGATCCTTAGCGCAAGACCACTGCCTTTAGGAGGGCTGCGCGCGCATACGGTGGGCCTTACTATAAGGCGATACATGGTTGTGACGCTCCTTGACTTTTGCGCACATTATACAAAGACATCGCCAGTATCCGCTTCCCAAAATACAAAGAAGTGGAAACATCAACTCTCTTGTTGCGGCGATGTCTGTTCGATGTTCCGCAGCGGCCACGTTGTGCACCTCGGGGATAACACCCACCGTACCGAATGGGGTCGGTGGAGGTGCTCGTCCATGCTTCGGCTTGGGTCGTTGTGGCAGCTTGAGTCTGCGCGCCAATCGGACATGGCCGGCTGCTACTACACTTATCAGACATCGGCTTCACAGCATTACCCCACTCCATGTGGACAACGGAAATTCATCGATGTCAGCCTCATTGCCCGTATTCATGATGATGATGCAGAGGGGCGCGTTACGACGAACTATGGGAGTCGAGTCTGGTCGTATGTATGCACGTTGGAATACCTCACAGCTGCGGCTTTACGGCGCAGCCAATATGGGTGCCCATCAGCACGACACGAAGGAAGAGGCGCAGAGTAAGGAACGACATATCGCTGAAGCTGAAGAAAAAATGAGGCAGATGTTTGGCCCCCAAGCGAAGCTGGTGCTTCGACGCTTGCCTCAGCGTCATGTCCACGTTGACAGGGAGGGAGGGGACGCTGATGGAGAAGGCGTGGAAACAGCAGCCAAAGAGTCAAACCCAAGCCCAGACAGAACGCCCTCTAATAAAAGTTCTGCGGAGGGCTTTTTCTTTCGTGCGTCGGCAACCTTCAGACTTCTTGGCTTCCCTGTTGAGCTCGCTGCGGTCACAGGACAAGATGCGGTGGGCACTATCGACCAGTGCCTTCAGCAGGCACTACAGAGCGGTGTGGAGTACATTGACTCGCGCACCTCACCGCCTCACTCTCAGAAGCAACGAGTTAGCACTAGGCAGCATCAGCGCGAGGAAACGCCCCTACCGCTGCGTCAGCAGGAGTTAAAGCAGGCTATGGATGAGCTACGACGAGCGTGCGTACAATTCAGCCGCCACATCAAATTTGCCATTAAGCCGCCTTCTGTGGGTTTGGCATCCTCAGTTGGATTGGAACTGAAAGATACTCGGGGCTCGTTGCAGGGCCAGCCAGAGTTCCCACCTCACCATAAGAAGTGGCACTGTCGCGCTTATCTCAAGGACGACTGGAGCGGTTCACCGCGCACGGTATGTGCCTTTGAGGCCATGGGCGAGGATGCCAGCGAGGCCCTTACGACCTGCATCATGGAGTTGCGCAACGAGTTCACTGAAGCGCTCGAGTCCCCGGCTGTACTCATGGAGAGTGTACGGGAGGTCGAGGCACTAGTAGGGATAGCGAACAAAACGGTGCTCTCAAGCTGCCACGAGGAGGCGCTTGATGGGAGTGATGGAAGTTCCGGCAGCACAGGTGGAAAGCAACGACCAAGCAAAGGGGCCCATAAGAAGAACTCTTGTGCGGAAGATAATGCCCCACCATTGTCGGTGGAAGATCAGTATGCTGTTTTACATCCTCGCACGTTTGTTGGACGTGTGTCGGTTGAAGACCGCAATGGAAATGTGAGTCTCACGCAGCTGAGGCGCCAGCCATCGGTATTGATGGCATATCAGAATGCCTCCTGGCAGGCGATCCGCAGTGAGTACCTCCACCATCCCGATGTTACGCTACTGGACGAACGGCTACAGGCGGTACCGCTGCTACTGCGTCTCCGCTGGCAGTTTGAGATGATGGTAACACGCATTAGCGCTGCTGTGGGACACGGTGGGGGGGAGCTGGCGGAAGTTCGGATAGCCGCTGTTGGAAGTACTGAACCCCCGCGAGGGTGGGGGGAGGGTGATGCAGACCAAGGGTGGTATCAGCAGCCCCCCGCCTCCAATGAGGTGGGGGTGTCAGTCGCCCCAATGTTCTACACAGCGACTTTTTTTTCTGAGGGTTCGGTAGTGTGGCAGTCGACCGGCGCGGGACGGTATCGCGTTGAATTCGATTGCTATGTGCAAGCCCTACAGTATCTTCTTGATCGCTTTGAGTGCTGTATCTCTGCGCTGCCATTGGATAATGAAGGGGGTGGAGTACTATTCCCTTCCTCCACCCTGCTCGCGTTGGCTGTAGATTTGCATGATCGCTACCGTATTCTTTCTAATCACCGAGGCAAGTGGAATTGCTACGCCCTGCTCGGCACGCTGACGTCCCAACTGATGGGATGTTTCTACCAGACGAAGTATGCCTTTGACAGTGCCACGTCTGAGTGGCGCGCCACGCTCACCTACAACGATGGCGTTCGGTCTGATCAGGTGCTGATCCAGCGCTCGTCCAAGATGAAAGGTGAAGCGTGGCGCATTGCCTGTCTTGACGCGTTGCGAGAGAACTTCCCTCGCCAATACGATGAGGTGGTACGGCAGCATCCTGACGTGGACCTGTCCGGCGACACGATGGCCCGCGGGAGCAAGTATCGTGCTTTGCCTCGGGAGAAACGAATCCAACATATGGGCCATCTATTTGCTTTAGTGCAAGCATTTGCAGAGGAGGACCTTGGGTGGCAGCAGCTGCGCATTCGCTTGCGCAACGTCTCTGGTGGGCTGGGGCTCGCCCAGTGGGTAGCAGAGCTTGAGGCCCAGGTGGAGGGAGAGGAGGGAAGGCGAGTGGTGGCTGTCTCGCCGCCTTACACGCAAGTCAAGCACGCCCGGCGTGTGCTCGTGTACCGTGTGGCGCAGCAGTACTTTCCAGAGCACCTCGCTGTGTACGCTGCACTCGGTCGAGGTGATGCGGCGGACCCCGAGAGAGATCCTCTAGCTCGACGGACACAGTTGTACCAGGTTGGCACGGTACCATTTGAGGCTCAACTCCGGGCTCTGCTAGAGCGGAAAAAGCCTGACAGTGCGCCTCTGTCGTGGTCACTGGAACGCTACACAGGCGAAGACACGGAGGAGGACGCGATAGATGACTACGCCGGTATTGTCGACGGCGATGTGGATGGACTAGGGGATTCCTTGCAGTTACTCAAGCCATATCGCCCGCGCTTTCGAGCGCAGGTATTCGGCAACGTCGGGGACGTACTCATCGCCGAGCATACTGGTGGACACGGTGAGACGGCAGTGGGTGTCTTGGTAAGCGCCCTTCGGGCAGCCTCGACACACATTGGGGGCCACGATGCCGAGACATTGTGGGCAGAATTTGAGTCTCACACGCCTCCCCCTGTCACGACTCACCGAGAGCTGTGCACATATGTTTTCAACGCGTTTTTCGGCGTTGTGGAAGCCACTGATGGGGCAGTGGCAGACAGCAAGCCGGCTGTTGACGTGGAGGCGAGCGAGCTTGGAGAGTATTGGTTCTCCTCAGCAACCCTTCCCTGCTGTGGTAATCTACACATCGCGCGGGCGGTTGGGACTACGAAGCGGCGCAGTATCAAGGACGCACTGATGCTGGCAACGAGGCAGAGCTTCCCTCGGCTTATGTACTTTATCAT
This sequence comes from Blechomonas ayalai, assembly GCA_020509355.1. Classification (NCBI taxonomy): domain Eukaryota; phylum Euglenozoa; class Kinetoplastea; order Trypanosomatida; family Trypanosomatidae; genus Blechomonas; species Blechomonas ayalai. Next base: position 122,313 of record JAIZPF010000040.1, on the reverse strand, counting down.
GAAGAACGATATCGGTGCTAATGCAGTTGCCTCTGACATCATGACAGAGCCCATTGTAGAGGAAGTTCCCGACGCGGTCGCTAGGGATCTTCGCGCTGCTGTAGAACAACAGCGGGCTCAACGGGTGCCTCGCCCCTTCTCCCTGCTTACTCGGTGTGTATATCGGGACTATCAGCGCACTCGTCGCCTTCGCGTCCAGCAGGCGGATCGCCCGGGTGGTGGGTGCGAATGTTTCATATATATACAGCACAACGTGCGGTTGGCAAGGAAGGGCGAGACGCAGTTGGTCGGGCGGGGGTCTGGGGGTAGTAGGAGCCACGCCCTGCACTGGGCTTCCATTGCCGCTCTGGAGAATCTTTTTGAGGAGGATTTGCAGTCCGCGGAGGCTTCCATGCCGGGGTACCGTCTACCCCCTACCACCAGCTTTGCTGGTTGATGCTTACGGAAAAGGGTTGGTGCGATCGGCGTCACGGCACAGACACTCCATGTGTAGCACCTTGGTTGGCGATGAACAACGCAAACTAGGCACCCGCTGCCTGCATGTGCGTTCCCGTTAGCGCTCAACAATCTTTATACTGAGCATTCCTTATGCCTGCCCTCTCTCACACCCGAGCTTCATTCACCAATGAATGGTGCTCCAGCAACTTGTTATCCTCGGACGCACAACTACACTCCGACATTGACCGGCTGCTAGCGGTTTGGTGTCTTGTGCCAAGGCCGATCCCTATTGGAATGGTGTGATTCGCCCTTCTGTGGTACGTAGACAGCATTATAGCACGGTGTGGGGATGCGATTCGCAGGCACCCTGCATCGCGAACCGCCTACCGTTTGACTGGAAGGTGGCATTGCGTGTGCACATGGGGGGGGGGGACTGCGTTTGACGCGTCATGCGCTCCTTCTGCGAACACGTTGCTCTCAGGTTTGTCCGACTGGCGGCGCTGAGCCTTCAGAAAGTACGCCAAGCTGGATGCGGCGGAACGTGGGAAAAGGTGGTGGGTGGAAGAGCGAACCAGCGCGAGAGAGGGGATGTCCCGAATGCTGAGCAGGGGAATGTGGGGCCATCCGACTTTTGAACGTAATAGACATCTTGGTGGGGAATCGACTGCGTGAGCGTCTGCGTTCCCAGTGAGACAGGGGATTGCCATTGCGGGCACCGATACACATGCACACAAATACACTGCTTCAGTTGGTTACTTTGCAGCACTGACTTTGTCATGTGGCTCGTTCCTTTTCCTTTATTGAATCTCGCGGGATATCACATGCAGACAGGACTCTTTAAAGGCTTCACCGATCCGCGCGCACGAGTAGAACTCGTTCACACTGTCGCACACACACAGAATTGTGGGAGCCGGTCTCTTTCAAAGCCATCGCACCCCTGGTAAACAACGCCCTTTATACGTGACGATCGACCTCACCGTTTCACCGCACAGGAACTACCTGGAATTGTTTTCGCATCACTCCTTGCTCCCACCACCACTGCTGGTGTTGGGGAAAAAGGGCGGAGGGACAGAGAGGGGCTCGCTTTTTTTTTTTTTTCTATCCTTTGTGGTGCCTCACGCGTGTGCAGTGCCACTCTCATCAAGTCGTGTTGGATTGGGCTTCTGTTGCCAGTAGCTAGTGGGTGTGCTTGTGCTTGGCCGGATGGACGATATTCGCTTTCCCGATTGGGTAACTACAGCGCCTGCCTTTTCTATGGTGGCCGTTCTTGGGAGGGTCTTTCAGGACGCTCACAAGCGGGCCAGCCAGCCAACAGGCTCCGCCAGCTGCTGCCATAACCTAACCACGGCGGGCATGCAGCGCAAGTACGTGTGGTGCTCCAACGAAGCAGTAAACTTATTGGGCCTCCCCAATGATACGGCGTCTGTGCTTTCTGAGTCCTGTGGTGAAGAGGGCAAGTCGGCATCCCCCAGAAACACAATGGGGGAGCTATCTACACCCGCTGGCGGCAGCGGACAGGCAAGGCGGCAGCATTGTGCAACGGGTTTCTTCCAGGCCAATTATGCTGAATGGTCCCCTTGGAATATTCCCATCACCTCCTCCCCTGCACCCGTGGATGTGCTGCATGATCGCCATGTGCAGCATCTTCTCCGTATATCACACATCAACGAAATAGCAGCGGAGACGGAGTCGCGCGTCTCCACCAAAAACGCCGTTGCGCTTGTGGCACTGATGGCGCTCGCAGCTGAGTGCCGCTCTCTCCCAAGTGACTGCACCAAGGGATTCTACACGGAATGTAGTACGCTCTACTCAGCCTTTCTGCAGAAGTTGCCCCATCTGCGATTCACCGCGGGCTTGGATGTCAATGGATTTGTTGCGTCAATTGTAGCGTGTGGCCTGAAGCTGCGAATGAATGAAGAAAGTGCCAGCCCTGCAGGTGGGAGTAGTCCAGGTAGCTTTGCCATCCCTGATGCTGGTTGCGGCGCCAGCCCTACTTTCTCCAAGGGCCGCGGCCCCCGGGTGGGCCAGCATGGCATTTCCGCTCCGCGCAGTGGTTCGCGTAATGTGGGTCTCTCTGGCTTCGACAGTCGCATCATTGATACTATCATCATCTCGTGCATCCCGGGGGATATTGCCGCATGTGTAAACAACCCCATCGCACTTGGCGCGTTAGAGGGACTGTCATTCACTTATACGCGCAGGCCAGTCTTCCTTAGTCCACACCTTGTCCTGCATTTACACAACTTGATCGACGCCTTTGCAAGCTCGCCGCATCGACGGCAACTGCCGTACAAGAAGCTACTGGCGTTACTGTTGAGCTGCATCAGTTGCTCCCACGCCAGTGACCGTCAGAGCGTCAACTGCTGGATAGCCGCCATCATCCAGGAAGACTACGTGGTGCGCGGACTGTTTCAGCGGGAAGTATTTCACGCCCATGTAGTGGGTGCTGCACTGAAGCTGCTCATTCGGCAGTACCAAGAAGTGGCCAACGAGTACGTGTCCATACCGGGTGCTATGGACACTGTGCCAGACTTTACAGAAGCCGATCAGCTCATTGAGATGGTGTGGAGATCATTGCACACTGCGCTCTCCAGTTGGGAGGGGGCTGAGAAGTCGCAGCGAACGCTTTTCAGCGCCAACATACACGTTGTTCTGGGAGCATTGCTGCAGACGGAGATGGAGCGGCTGCGGTGCTACAGCATTGTCTTCGTCGCTCAGCAGCGAGCACGGGAGCGGAACGTGCGAGGGTCGCTTTATCAATCTCCGGGCACCACCGCAGCCGCGTTGAGCGATGCAGTCTCCCCTCTGAGTGGGGCTGGACGTGCAGTTGTCCGGTCGGGTTCTTTGTTGTGTGGTGAAATGAGCGAGGCTTCCGTTCCCTACATACCTTCCGTGGAAGAAGAAGTGCTACGCCTCCATATCGCCATGAACGTCACCAAGTTCCTTCTGCTGCCCACGAGCATCATTAATGCACTGCCCCTAACGAAGGGTGCGATGGAGCTTCGACGAGTCCTTGCGCAGGAGTGCGCAAAGGTTCTTGCTTTGGCGATGGATGTGGAGGTTTCAAGCGTCCTGCAGAGCCCCCCAGGCTTTCCTCAGACCAGAGGGATGCCGCCGTTCTGCGCCGGCTTTTCGGATTTCGCCGCCACATTTATGTTTCATCCGATCTCTCCCGGCCCTCACATCCCAGAGCGAAAGGCGCGTTATTCGGCACAGTACTACCGCCAAATCGAGCACTACGTTCTGGAAATCGTACGCGTGGAGTTAGATAAGGCAAAGAACGGCACAGGTAGGGACACCGCTACCCCTGGGACCGTGGGCAGGCGGTACGAACCGGCGCACGCTGTCGATGCTAGCATGGCCACGCTGTGTTTGCAGAGCATGTGCGTTGCGGACCCGTATGTGCGGTCTTTTGCCTTTTCTGAAGTAATGGATACCGTCATCCGGATTCCCACAAGCTCACACAAGGGTTCCACCGACGAGGCTTCCAGGGAGTCCGAGACGCGACAGTTGGCACTGTGCTTTGAGATGTTGCGCGGTATCGTCATATCCAGGCGACCCTTCGTCGGTGTGCCACTCCCTTGTGACGATCTTGCCCGCTACACTCGACTGCTGTGCGTCACCTACGAGGATGCGCTGCGCGATTGGCTCTCCACGCCTATGCCTCAAAGGAAAGCGAGGACCTTCCCACCCCACACAGCCCTGGTGGCGGCTTCAGCGCTGTGGAAGTTGGTGCTTCTCCTGCATAAACGTTTGCACCGCCTCACCCGAGTCGCATTTCAGTCGGCCTCCCTCTCCGAGGGAGGTAGTCGTGAGGAGTCCCACTACGTGGATGCATTGAACGAAGGAAGTAAGGGTATTCGAGTACTTCTGCGCAGCATCCTGCGCTTGATGCTGAACATTGCATGGCCAGGCTCCGGCATTCTGTATCAGAAGCCCGACGATGGTGGCGAGAAGTCCGTTGATGCCACCTCCGCTCCTGAAGCAGTCGCCCCTCTGGCGTTGGCGGCCCTCACACCTTTTCTTCGACCTCTAGCCCTCCTCTGCCACATGGCCACTTTATTCCCGATTCAACAGCTGAAGGACCTGACCGACTTCAGCGAGTATGGCCAGCAGTTGATCGCCAGTGAGAAGGAGCCATACCTGTACCGCTACTGTTTTTATCCACGCCATGTGCCCCCAATGGATGACGAGGAGGAGGACCCATTTCAGTTCCGCACCTGCTGGATGATGCTGGCGCACTACGGATTTACCGGGGAGACCCTCGCGACGGTTTGCCAGGAGTTATCCCTAGGTCTTCCTGACGGATTGAGTGCGGACTCAGCGAAGTGCTACCCTGGGAAGAGGATTCTGACGGATGCACACGTCAAGTGGATCCGACGGCTGGCCATGTCTGCGGCTCCATTGCTGCGTATGCGCTCGTCGGACATGCAGCAGTTCATGGCCGACACAGCGGTGCTACTCCGCTATGCTTACCCCTCGACGGATGCCACTGCTACCAGTGGTGGCCGACACAGACAATTTCTTCGCAGCATGCGGCGCTTTTGCCCTCGGCAACGCCGATGGAAGGGGTTGTCTGTGGGGGAGCTGTTCCTGGTGCGTTGCTTTGCCGAGCTGGAGTTGCTGCGTGCCTCCTCCTGCTCGATTGCCGCCTTACCCTTATATCAACATTTTGAAGTGCGTGAGTTCGTTGCCAGTCCGGCGCTGCAGATTGCCTTGGAGGACGTGACAGAGGCGGCATGTAAGCAATACCTCGCTTCTACGGCGTCTGCGCTATCTGACGTTGCGTATACGACGCTGGAGAGAGAAACTCGTCATCTCACACTGATGTTCTGCTTTTCGGTGGCCTCCGTTCGGAACGCCGCCAAAATGATGCTGGTCCGCATCCTCCACTCATTCGCGTCGTATGCGGCGCACAGTTCCTCCCTGCCCTTGCTCTGGTCGGTTGTTAATCTCATTGCCTCCGGGGACGGCACCGATGTGGAGGGGTTCTGCGTAGCAATGAATTTTTACGACGCCCCCGCGATGGCTGCCGGGCCGGAGAGCATCGACTGGCAGACGCACCTTCATGAAGTCATCCAGTTCGCAAAGTTCTGGGCACAGCGTGCTTGGGAAGGTGCACCACTGGCGCTCTGCGAGACGGCGATGAACTTTGTTGTGGGCAACGAGATGTCTGCAGGGCTTGTGAGGGGGGGCCAGCGGGCGGGTTCTCAACTTGCTGCCGAGGCGGCCCAACTGTACGAGGCTCACTTAGCCAAGAAGGGCGGTACAGCCGCTACGCGTGACGTAACTGTAGGCGCTGAGGTGGGATCCAGCTACGCTCAAGTGCTTATCAAGCGGAGCAACGCGCTAGGGGGTGTGCTGGCCTCGATAAACATCTCGCCGCTGGCCACTGTGGAGCGCGATACGCTAAGGCGTTTGCAGGAGGAAATTCACCTGTCCCTGCCGCCGACTCTCTCACCCAAGCACGACCCATTAACGGAAGCCGTTGAACAACGGTGTGTGCCAACAGGCGTAGGGGAAGAGAGAGATGAGTGTGTCCTGGCTTCAGAGGTGGCATCACACACCCACACTTACGAATCGAGGAAGGGACGAAATGTGGAGCTTGCTCGCCTTCATGAAGTAGACGCATCCCTCTGTTCCGCGGTAGGACTTCTCTGCACAGGCCGCACGAGTCCGATGTCAACCGTACAGCTTCTTCGCTACCTTGTGCTGGGCCCCATACACATATTTAGCAGCGCCCAGTTGAGCGCGGCGGTGGAGGCTTGGAAATGGCTACTGACAAGCCATCGCGGCACCTTCGCCATCCCCCTCTTGTTGCAGGTGGTGGAGGGGCTGCGGTGGACTGCAGCGTGTCAGCTCGGCCTGTTTGACGGCTTCCGAGCCTCACAGCAGGAAGAGGTGCAGCTGGGTGACCGCACCCCTACGGTGCAGTGCATGGCGCGCTACGCGGTGGACTACAGCATTCATTCCCCTCACGAGATCCTGTTTGCGTTCCTGGGGGACGTTTTCATTAGCCCCGGCTCCCCCTTTGTTTACGACCCATCTGTGCTGCGCGTCCTACATGCTATGGCGACGGACCTCGTGCAGCATCCCTCTCGGTTTTCGCTTAAAGACGCCTCCTTTGCGGAGATGATGCGGTGCATGCTGGTGCTGGGTCAGTTGTGCCGGAACATACAGACCGCGAACACACAGCGGATGCGGGCGGGCGCGCGGCCCATAGTACCCTCTCCATGCGTGGGTCTGTTGCGCCAACGCTGGTATCAGTGCCTACTACAGTGGTTTCGCAAGACACCTCCATCGTGGTACTTTGCCAGCGATCCCGACCAGTTGGATGAGGAGATCACCGTCGTCGAGGCGGTCGTGCGGCTGCTAAAGGACGAGTACCGGCAACTGCGGAAATCCGCCGTGTGCTTCCTTGACTTCAGCGTGGATGTGTGCCAGTCAAGAGGGGAGAGAACACGAACATGGAGCGTGGCCAGCGTGGCCCGCACGGTACTGCACCACTTGGTGACCCAGGACAAAGCGAGCGAGGCCTTGAGCTCACTGATTGCTGAGGAGCAATCCCGGCTAGCATCCCTACTGGAGCTGCTGCGTGAGCTGGCACAGCATGAGTTGATGCGCCTGCAAGTGTGGCGCCAGCCGCGTCGTGCTTTCACCCTGCGAATGAATAGCGACCGAATCTCGGGCTGGGACCATATGTGTGATACCGCCGCCCGTCACGACCCTGCTGTACTCGTGGCCATGGCAACTCGTTTTTCAAGTAGTGCGGAGGTACGCCGTGCTGTCACCGCGCACGTTGTGCAAGCCCCGGAGCGCTTCTGCCACCTTCCTGACGCCGTGGATTTGTACCTGACAGAGGAGGTAGTGCGCGCTGGCGCCCCCCAACTCGCCTTTTTTGCCAACTGCCGCGTTGTACAGGCGCTTAGGCTACTGGACGAGCGATACGTCTCCTACCCCCACGTCACCCGCTTTGCAATCCGAAGTCTCATGGCCCAAGAGAGTGACCATCTCATTTTTTACCTTCCACAGCTGCTTCAGGTCCTCACCACGGACACCAGTGGCGGTATCCGTTCCTTTCTGCAGCGGATGAGTCGCAAGAGCACGATGTTTTGCCACCAGTTACTGTGGTCTTTGCAGACGCAGGGGGAGGGTCAGACGGCGCTGGCGCAGAGGTGTTCGCAACTCGAGCGTGCCATTAAGAGCACATTCACACCGACACAGCATGCATTTTACCAGCAGGAGTTTCAGTACGTTGACCTTCTTATTTCCGTCTCGGGTGAGTTGAAACCGGTGGAGAAGGCTCAGCGCAAGGTGAAGCTGCGGGCACGACTGCTGGACCCCGCATTTCACACACCGGTGGCAACAAGCCATATCTATCTTCCGACGAACCCGGAGTATCGTGTTGTTGGGGTCATTCCCCATACGGCGGGCGCCATGCAAAGCGCGGCGAAGTGCCCCATTCTGGTTCAGTTCAAGTGCGTGAGTCGAAACGCCGAGAGCACAGACGTTGCTCCCATGCGGGAGAGACCGATAGCGAAAGATGTGACTGAATCAGATAAAGGCCCCGTCGTGAAGGCATGTATCTTCAAGATGGGTGACGACTGCCGCCAGGACCAGATTGCGCTGCAGCTTATCAACCTCTTCAAGCGCATTCTGAACGCCGTAGGAGTGCCGTCATTTCTTTACCCGTACCGTGTGGTCACGACGGGCCAGGATAGCGGAATCATAGAGTGTGTACCCCACTCCAAGAGCCGGAACGAAATCGGGAAGCTGGTGGAGTCAAACCTGGCTGAGTTTTTTGTACAAACCTATGGCCACCCAGAGTCTGTTAGCTTCCGCCGCGCTCGTGATGCATTCATCAAGAGCATGGCCTCCTACTCGGTTGCTTCGTTTATCCTGAACATCAAGGACCGCCATAACGGCAATTTGATGGTGGACGCGGAGGGACACCTCATTCACATCGACTTCGGATTCCTTTTTGATATCTCACCAGGGGGGGACATTAACTTTGAATCGTCCCCCTTTAAACTTACTGCTGAGATGGTACAACTCATCGGGCACGATGTCGGCGCCAAATCGAAGTTGCAAAGCAAGCTGTTGGCGAAGGCGCTAATCGATGAGGAGAGCTATGTTTACTTCAAAGCACTTGTGCTTCGGTGCTTCTTGGCGGTGCGCGGGTATGCACGGGAGATCTGTGCGCTCGTGGAGCTGATGCTACGCAGTGGGCTTCCTTGCTTCAAGCCCCAGAAAACGATAGCAGACCTAGCCCAGCGACTCGCATTACACATGACAGAGATTGAGGCATCGGAGTTCATGCGCAGCCGCATCCACGAGTCGCGTGAGAACTATCGTACCGTCCTGTACGACACCTACCAGAGCGTCATGGAGGGTATTGAGATGTAGAATTCACATTGTAGATAAAATGTTCAAGAAAAAGGGGAAATGCGCCGCGTTTGTGGCGGCGTTTGTGTTGGGCATGCGCCCACCCGGAGAAATGGATCCCAGCGCCTTCCCC
>JAIZPF010000040.1:91584-113258 GCA_020509355.1 Blechomonas ayalai | reverse complement strand
CCCCCCTCATCCTGGCCTTGGCGCGTAAAGGGCGAGCGCTTTCAGGAGGTGCCGAGGGCCTAAAAGATTTTTCCCCGTCCACCGGCACCTCGGCAAGTGAGGGGGAGGGAAGGAGTTACGGTGGGAAGGCGGAGAGTGTGGGAAAGAAGTATTGCCGAATTGCCAACGGGCCGGCTGAACTGGCAGCTGGCGGGGCGCCGCCACAGGCATAGGGCCATGCTATGCTCCAAAAGAGGTGTGACCGAGAGGCGACCCCCGCACGGCGGGTGACCCGCCGGAAGCCAAAATCGCTCTTCCTTTTCCCTCTACTTTTCCATGAAGTAGGTCAATATTACATGCGGCAACTGGCGGTATCGCCGTATGCATTGCACACAGTCTGCCACTCCCATTCCTCCGGTCCGTCTAAATACTCTTCAGCGCGTTGACCACTTGAACAGCAATGCTATTGCCCGAGGAAGTATCTTCGCTCTCCTCTGCCACCGTGTCATGTGTGTGGATGTATTTGAGTACAGTTCGCTTGCTGCTTTCCACTAATTCACCGCCGAGAATGACCTCGTCGAGGATAAAGTAGCTGCGATGGAAGTTAAAGACGAGATCCAGTTCACAGACGTTGCCAAAATACTTATCCAGCACCTCCACAAAGTGGTGAATGATCTCCAGTATGATAAGCTCGTTGTCCGTATGTTCAATACCCGCAATGAAATAGAGGGAGGCATACCGCCGGCATATGAACTTGGAGCCGTTCAGCTCCACCACATTAGAGAACCGCACCGAGCGGCCCAACGCTACTTGGCAAATATCGCGCACAATCTTGGCCTTTTCCTTTGCAGCGAGTGTGACATACCACTTTGTCAGACGTACTTTCCCCTGTCGGTTCACCAAGAACAAGTACTTAATCATGCTGCGCCTAGCAGGTGACGGTAGATAAGGGGACAGGGACTTCTACCCGCACTAAAGAAAAGCTTCAGAACGCAAATTAGGGACGACAAAAAGTGATAATGAAACCGGTACTGGCGCTTGCTGCACACGTGTTGCGCCCCGTGCATACACAGCTCCCTTCACGGCGCCACTCCTGTTGCAACGGTCACGAATAGGCACAATGCAGACTTCACAACAGCACCTGCACATTGGCAGCATTGCCCATAGAGACCAGGGGGTCAGCGCAGGCCGTATGTGTTCAACATCCGGCCATGCTGCGGCCCACTTGTGGTGCGTCCGCTCGCCCTCACATTGAATTGTTCGTCGAAGAAGTGGCCGTGATCCATGTACTGCAACATGCCCCAGTTGGAGGTAGCCGGCACTACCTCAGGCTTCCCACAGAAGTAAGCCTTGCTGGCCGCGCGCGCAGCGGGGGAGCACGCCTCCCTCACATGCTGGTCTTCCTGCAGGCCACTATCCCTGGCGGCGCCGGGACACTGCCGAGGCAGGTACGAATTGTGGACGTGCCGTACGAGGGCGGCCTCCTCCAAACCAGACCGTTGCCGAAACACCCCCTCCACACGCACCACGTACTCGCTAATCTTGCAGAATAACATCTCTCCAAGAAGCAGTCGTGCAGTGTGGGCTGCCAGGATCTCGTAATACCCACACTTCCGCTCGTTGCTGAGTAGAGCAGGCGGAGGCGCTACCGAATCAGGCTCGAGCGCCCACCGCAGCTGCCCAAGCACGCCGCGGCAGAAGACACCCTTCATGAAGTACGAGGTCTCGCCCTCCGCACAGTCACCGCGAGGAGGCCTTTCACCCTCATCCTCGTCATCGTCCAAGCCGTTCATGCGGATACCTAAAGGGGATGTCATCGCAACCGGCGGCGCCACTCCCCTTCCCTGCAATCCTACCGCCCCGGCCAGTGAGTCGAGTCGGCACAGTTCATACACAGTCTCGCTGTTGTACGTCGAGGCTACCATCTGCGATAGAGCCGATATATCTTTCGCCTCCGCCAGCGGGAAGAGCTGAGCAAGCGGAGGGTAAAATTCCTTGAACATCACAATGGACCCCGCCCAGGTTGCTCCGCCAACATGGCTGATTTGCAGTACTCCCGCATCACGCAGGTGGCGGAGGCAGAGAAGTAACTCTTGGCGGCGTGCGGCAGGCTCGCAGCGGTCAAAGCAACAGAAGAAGGTGAAGAGTGGATTGCTGTCTCCGTGCATCTCCCGCATGTATTCCTTTGCAGCGGCCGATCCAATGTCGGTGGCCACAGTGCCGCCTGCGTGCAGAGAAGACGACGGGCCAGTTTCCTTACCGCCCCCTCGGCGACAGGCATTACCTATGACGCCGTCTTCAATTTCCCACCAGAGCGCCCTGGGGTCCCAGCGGCGGTCGTAGTGAATGAGCGCATTATAGAACATCTCCAGACAGATGTGGTCGCGCTTGCCGCGGTGCTCATTCCAACTATTAAACGGCTCACGGCAAAGCGAACACCAGTTTTCCGTCTCGTTCCAGACGCGGAACATTGGTGCCACGCTCGTCGAGCGGGACAGTGAAACAGGTGTAGTAACGGCACCACCGGTTCTGTTAACCTCGATTGCTGCCGAGGATGATCTTGGGAGGACACTCGGCGCCACAGTCAGTTTAATGAAGCGACTGCTGCAGAGTAGCGGCGCCATACCAAGGCTTCCGCGCAGCCACAAATCCACACAGGGATTCCACCGTCGCAGACCTTGTCGAGTACCACTCGAAGGAAAGGATAACATCACCCGCCACGCGTTCCTCGGATCGCCAAGACACCGTATCAGTGATCCACACAGGGAGTATGGTGGGAGACCCACAGCGCCAACAATCACTTGGCCTTTGCGTGAAGTACGCGCCATCGTCAATCTCAGGAGGCCTCCTGAGCAGTCGCTTGTAGTACCAGATTCTAACCAAAAAAGAAGGGCAAAGGATCAATGCTAGGGGTGACGGACAAAGCTCCTTTCCCGTCTGCTCTCGCCCATCGCAGCGACGTAACGCTCTTCAAGCCAGACGGCATGCAACAAACGGGGTACACTCATTTATTCGCTGCCAGCACAATACACATGACAAGACAAGAGCTACTGACACTGAGAACAGCCCCACCATACCCATACCGCTATTTAGCGCCGGTGTCTGCTTCGCTGTCAAAAAAATGAAAGGATGCGCTCTGGAACAGGCCCCCCCTCCTCCTTTCCCCAAGAAAGTATTGCACATCATGGGAAAGTATCAACCGCACACACTCATACAGCATAAAGTGGGCAATATTGAGGCAATGCTTACATAACGCTAGGAGGTGTCGACGACTGCCCCGTAATGCTGTGAAGACCACATCACTGGGGCAAAGCGTATCTTCTCAGGAGCAACAAAGTACGACAGAAAAACAAAGCTACAGGAACCGAGCACAGGAGGGGGGAGGGACAGGTAAAAAATAAGTTAGTCCCCCTACTCTTCCCTCTTGCAGTGAAGCATGTATATGGGCAAAATGCACACAGCTATGCAAACGCTGCCCAACATTTCGTAAGGATGATGAAGCATGGTAGGTCTGTTCCAGTAATACCTACCACGTGGCTGACGAAATTTGAAGTGCCGGCTCACCTGTTACATTAAAAAAAAAAATGATAAACAACTACAACAACAGAGCACATGTAGTTTTATGATCTGTATTGCATGTAGTTTCACATGTCTTACATAGTGCCACGACACTGAATGAATGCCAACATCAATCATTACGACAGGAAGAATAAGTAATAAATCATCAAATGTCAGAACAATAACTCCATAATCTCTCCATCCCCACCAACTAAAGAAGTATCATAGGCCCCGCGGTAAACAAGTTTGTGCCTGCGAGCATGCTTTACGATTCAGGAGTGGACACGCCTTGTCTCACTAAGGGGGGAAGGGCGCAGGTAGATCCCGCCCTGCCACCTCTCCTTTCTGCTGCAGGACGTACGCCCTTCAGTACAAATCATATTCATGAACCGTCATCAACGTGAGAGAAAAAAGCCCTACTTGCCCACCGCACGAAAAGGGTTTCATGAACAGTACTGGTAAAGGTTTGGCACATCTTTATTGATACAGCTATCCCAAACGGAATAGCCTTCGATAGGAAGGCAAAAGAAACTACGGATCTCTCTCCATAACTGCACATGCACAGCAGCACGTCATGAAGGGGCATCCGTTGCTGCACAGGAATGATTAGTGCACTGCAACCTATGCACCATCTCTGGCGGGCAGTCAGCATCCATAATGATATGTAGCAGAAATCCGCTGGCGGCGGGGTTGCCACCTCCCAGAGAGGCAGGAGAATCCAAGTTCGTGTCAGTTACTTCTGAAGATAAAAGACTATCGACAGTCGCCTCATTCGCAGTTGCCATCCGTGGCAGCACGTCATCTTGCCCCGACCGGCATCTTGCACTCAAGACGGAAACCCTGGTGCTATCGGGGAGTGTGGGCGACGCACCCTTACAATGCAGTATGTGTACCATAGAATTTCTTACGCTGTCCGATACTGAGAGGGCTTGGTTGCTATCGCCTAACGCGTCGAGAGGCGCCTCGGTGGCCCGTGATAACAGGAGTGAGGTTGAAGTGGGAAAGCTCAGTGAGGTTCGATGAAGGGGATCCGAAACGCCACTGGTGGCGCCCCCGCTGGCACAGTATGACGCTGCGTCAGACACCTGTGCAACCGCCACATGCGCAGCAGGTCCCTGTAGCGCATTAGGAGAAGAAGAAACGTGACGGTGGTCCAGGGAAGGAGAAGTGTGTGAGGCCGGGGTGGATATGGCACCCGGAAGAACACTGCTGCAGAAGGGTGTGAACTCACCGCGACATCGCCCCAAGACGCTATCGCCATCACTTGTGTAGCACTGTGGTTCCCAGGACCTAGGATGCGGAGGTCGTAGCTTCCCCTGGTGCGAGGAGCCGATGGAATTGCCTGCGAGCGAGCCGCCAGACACGGAGTGTGCGCTGCGACGAAACGTATGCATCACACGACTGTGGTGAGGCTGCACTGGTATGGGCAAATCAAGCAACTGATCCACAATGGAAACTAACGGGTCGTGAGCATGGCCATCAGTCGTTGCGTTCGAAATGGGTGGTACCCGAACGCAACTATTCTCCCATTCAGCCTCCAAGGGCACCCCCGAGGTCGCACACCTGCACCGTCGCACGTGCTGCTGGGAGGGGGAAGCCTTTCCTTGTCCTACCTTCGGAAATGTAGCACCTTGATCAGTACTCCCCTCCGTCACCGGAAGGATGGGATGACTGCTGTGTGACTGAGAGCTGCCCCAGTGCGTGCTGTCACCTAAGCGGTAACCCGAAAACGTAGAAGACGTGTGGAAGTACTGTGCTGACACGCCTCCATCAAGCAGCATGGGGTCGTCCTTGATGGGGTCCTGCTGCAGCTCCATCCTTCGCCAGGCGACGGGATAGTGACTGCCGCTGTCCAGAGGCAAGCTGATCGTCGGCACGCTGAATCGCGAAGTAGTTGCCGTCGACTTCGCTCCGGCAAGGATCATACGGCCTCCGCTTACCCCAGTGTTGCTGCGGCGGCCTGCTGAGGTTGCGCTAATGGGAGGCAATCTCGCGCTGTTCTCATTGGAATCCGACCCGTGGCACGTTGACGTAGTGTCCTTCACGTCATCGTTCAATAGGCTTTGGTGCGAAATAGGAAAGGAACGGTCTCCATCCTGATGAGGTCCTTCCGACGGACATCGGACCAAACAAAGCGGTAAGTAGAACTTTGGGCTGGTGGGTGATGCGGCGAGACAGTCATCACAAACACTGTTCAGTATACTTCTTGGCTGTATACTCACGGTATTACTGCTTCCTCCTCCCTTCAACTGCTCTTCCAAGCCACTGGCTTCATTAAGCCGGCCGACGACAGCGGTGATACAGTTGTTGGCGCCATGCGAGTCGTCCATCTGCCCTACGGTGCAAATGGAGCTAATAGCCGCGAGGCTATGCAGGCGTGCTAACGAGCGTGGGGGTGACGCTTGAACTGACTTGCCAGATGCCTGCGGCTCACCTTCAGTCAGGGAGATGTTATTCGAAATCATGATTGGAGAGGAACCTCTAGGCACTGCTTCGGTAGCCTTACTTCTAGTCCTGCGAGCCATTTCCGTCATTGTCCTGGCAGTTGCTTGGATCTAACTGGACACCACAGCGCGAGTAGAGAGAGGACCTCTGTAGCAACACTATTGACGCTCAATCAATTCAAGCGTGGCGGCCGCGACCCTCAGTTGTATTATACGTGGAGGTACGTCGCTTGGTATCTTTTCTGGCCTTGCTTATCACTGAGAAAGGTGCCCCCGCAAGTGTCCGTACCGGCGCACGCAACTGATAGTGTGCGACCGGAGAGTCAAGGAGCCTTGACGGACTCGAGGTCTTCCTTAAGAAGCCAAGCCGACTTCACTACCTGGCTCCGTGGGTATGCCCGGTAGGTGAAGGTGCAACTGAGGACACAGAATGACGTGAGCTACACAGTTTCCGTCCTCCCCCAGTTGTTCTACGGTTCGTTTCTTGCGAACAGTTAAATGCAATCCAGCTGCAAGGCCCTGATGCGTATGATGGATATAGCTGGTGCAGCACTGCGTATGAGTATCGAAAAGCTACGTATATTCAGGAAACGCTGAATGACCCCCACTTTTTCAAAATGCCGTATGCGCTATTTTCTCCTCGGGATACGTTCGCCTGGATGCGAGCAAACTATCACAGAGTATAAACAGACTCGCACAAAACCCGCGTACACTCCTTCTCACACGACAAGTTTGCAAGTCTGATCAGTACACGAATAATAATTGAAAACACAACCAGGACAACAAACAACAACAATGATGGTGTGTCCTTTCGGGGGATGGGAATTTTGCAAAGATATCGAAAAAGGCGTAAGTGAATATTATAGTCCAGCTGTTACGCCTCTCCACACTAATCCTTAAGGGAGAATAAGAGGCCTAACGGTTGGATGAGCTTTTTTGATGATCGATTCACTTTTGAATATGGCCACTAAAATCCCTCACCCCAAGAGACAGTGCTGCCTTGCGAATAAATAATACAACAGACAGAAGCAGAAGAGCGACAATGTGGGCATTTGAGGGGGAGGGGAGGGGGACGGAGGAAGTAAGATAACAAATGTTGTGGGAACCGATTAAATGGGTACACAATCAATGGGCGAGGAGTTGTGTTTTTTTAAATATTATTAGCAGTGGACCTCCAGTCTTTCTCACTCCGCTTTGTCAGCTACGGGTTCCCCTCCCGTATCGCGGCTCGACTTTCTGGCGCCCCAGCAAATGCGGCATTCACCAGAGTCTACATTCCTCCATCCCAGTGCCTTAATCAAAGCATATTCATTTTACCGTCAAAGACCGCGGCGCGGTAACATCGATGAGGCAGCCATATCCCCTTGCCCCCACCTCTGAATTTACATAGCTGGGAGCCCACGCCCTCAGCTAGCGTGCGCTTACGTCTGAAGAGGACGGATGAGACGTACAGGTAACAACGTTCTTTCCGCCGATGAGCACAATGACCCCCCCCCGCCCCCAAACGAGGTGGGATCAAAAGTCTCCAAACCTCTGTCCCCGATGTCCAGCTAGAAAGAGGGGTAGGGGTGGGAACCACAAGCAAGGCTGCTTGCTTATAACAGAAAGACGTACCAAACGTATACTTGGCAAGTAACAACAGCTAATCATCTCGGCGATCAAACGCAGTGTGTGTCAAGAATTGTAAAAAAAATATCTGAATCGAGCAACCCCTTTAGGGGACCACAGGAAGTCCGCCAGCTCCCCGGTTAGTACCGCCGGAAAACTTACTACTGGGGACCAAATACCAACTCGCCCGCTAATATTAGGGAAGCGTGACGACAGTCACCAGAGCGGAAAGCTATGTGTTATGAGGACGACACCATACACACGCTCTTACCACTGGTGATGCCGGCCACCTCACCGTGGTGTGCCAGGCTCCAGTACCCCGTCGCGGGGGAAGCCAAGCGCCAGCACTACTCCCGTTCCTAACGGACTGGGGCTGGCGGTAGGCTGGAGGCTACCAGAGAAAGAGCAAACCTATTCACCGGCGCTGTGGGGTGAATGTAAATCAAAGAGAGCTCTCCCGCACGTGCAGGTTAAACGCACACTGCGAAAAAAACTCCTGCCATTAACGCCGTTGACTCTGGGGCTCCCATTAGCGCTACGACAGCCGTGTGCTTACTATCAGAGCAGTATTGTAGCGTTTATCCTTGCTATAATGAGGCACAGATGGTTTCATGTGCATTTGAAGGAGAGACAATGTAATGTGTCGATATGAGCAACGAGAGGCTTGGTAGAATGTAAAGCAAATAGAAGACCTCGGGCCTGTGCTAATAGAGGAACAAGCAACACAGAAAGTGAAGGGATGCACAAGGCTAGTGGAGACCAACGACTCATCATTGCAGGATGTCCAGGTAGCATGGTCACTTACACCTCATGTACGTCCGCCCCACAGCTCCGGTCGGGGTTCCCCCATCCAAGAACCCATCCACTGCTTTGTTATGAGAGGAACATGCGACGTACGAAAGGCACTCTCAAATGGGGGCGAAGCATGCTTCACAGACGAGAACGTCCTACCAATATCCCCTCCCCCCCTCTGCCGAGAGGTAACATACAGTTCTTACTGAACGCAGCAAAAAAGGACCCAACTGATATTTTACACGGAAGGAAGCATGTCATCAGTTTACGTGAGAGGCTTCCTTTCACGTCTACTACCATCCTTCGCATGCGGCACACCCTCAATTCACATGGCATTACAAGAAAGCTCGTACACGCAGAATGAAATGACAGGACGAATTCACAGCTCAGGGGGCCAGCAAGCAATGCGAATAACAGCACCGAGCAGCTGCCACACACTGCAAAACAGATGGCTGCATACAGTTCGTGCACCTTCCCAGCATCTCTGTTATGCCCCTAATTCTCTCTACATGTTTGCGAAGGGGTAGGCGATGACGATGGAGTCGAGGCTTAAGTATCTTATCATAATGTCATAATACCTGTCCATTAGTGTCAAAGGAGGAGCTTTAGGCAAAAGCATTCGATAGCGTCATGTAGGTAGAACTTCGAGGCGTATCAGGCGATCCAAACACAAGCTCTGTTCACTTGTACTTCCAACCGTTCAATCACTAGTCAGAAGATTCAGCATCTTAGCTGTATGAGGTTTCCGGCCAACAGCGGCTATGCCAGTGTGGGCGCCGCTGCGATGCTGAGAGAGGGCGGTAACGACATCATACATGGGCCCAATATTCACACAAAACCATGGTGACGTAATACATAGACAAATGTGTGCGAGTAAAATGGGTTCCCAACCGGATGTAACTCTACCCCATGTCGCACTCCACATCTCTCCTCACCGAATTGCCGGGACGGAGCAAGAGGGGGAAAAAAAGTTGTCTTTCCGCTGTGCTCCATTTGCTGACTTGTACTGTATCACTTCTTGAAAAGGTCATTAAATCGTTAGAATGACCTTATTGCAGCGGGCTCAGAGCAGGTTTACCCTGATGCTCTTCTTAGGTCTGTGCCTGCATCCAGTTTTAGGAGCACAACCGCTGCTTACCCGCCCTCCCGCGCTTACTCTCCTCCAGAATGTTGATACATGAATGTACATTATGGCGCCCCCCCTTCCACTTGCCACTTTCACTAGACACCCATTCAATTCACACAGATAAGCACACAAGGGGCTGCACAATAGAAAAACTGCCTGCGGCAGTAACAGAGAAAACGATCTGCAGACGCTAACTGATGAGCTAGTCGGGATGCAGGTGAGACAGTATTATGCCCACACCACATAAACGCTACCGCCTGAGCACTGCGCGTTAGAACGGCAACCTTCCTTCTCTTCTGCAAGGGTATCTTGGCGTCCTTATGAGGAAAAAGGGCATGTCCATTTTATTAAAGGAAGGGCCATTGGGACGCGCGAGGTCCCCTCAACCCGTATCTCACTGCCCTCACCAAAAGGGACATTACCAACAGTACCTGGGGAACGGCGGAAGAGCTCTACGCGGCACTCACGGGAGCGTGCGGGGAGGTCAGGCCCACCACTACTTCACTCATCACCTCGATATGGGCGTTAGAGGATTCGCCTGGTGAGGGCGCCTGCGCCGGCACCTCCGCTAAGCTCATCATCTGCCGACGCCGCTTGACAGACTGGACCACTCGTGAGAGCACGGGCGCAATGACCCGGCGGTGTTCCAGCTTACCGAGGACTAGCTTATTGTAACGGTAGTGCACCAAGTACGACGTAAAGATGGATGCAAAGCTCAGCGCAATGTAGCCACCCACCGCCTTGTTCAGGCACCGGCGTTGGCCAATGCAGAACCCAGCAACGGGGTTTGGCACCATGCCTAGGTTGGGTACGAACACCATATCCGGAAGGAGGTAATCGTTATACGTCTCGTAGAACAGCACACGGAAAAAGAGTACCACTCCAATTGCTGCGCCAAGGAAACAAAAACCGTAGTGCATGCCCAAGTCGCGATCAAAGACAGTCCCCAGGACGTACATCGTCATACTCGTGCTAATACCGTAGAAAGCGGGGCCGAGTAGGTAGACGATGATCAGCGTCTTGTTGCCTGGAAGTGCAATCCATAAAATCATGGAGATGAACAGACCAACGGAGGCCAGTGGGTAGCCAAATGTAGAGGTCAGCACAATCCCAAAGCGCTCACGGAGGATCTTTAGTATTTGCTCATACAGACCAAGAAAAACGCGGCCGCCCGCCGTTGAGACCCCTGCCATGGCGGCAAACAAAATGTACAGCTTGTAATCCATATCCTTGTTACGGGCGAGTACCATAATGGAGATGCCAAAGTTGGCTGTGAGGGTAATGCCAATGCCCCATACAATCATTGTGGTGAAAAAGATCATCCACATATCCAAGTACGTGAGGCTCTGCAAGAAGGTTGTCTCGTAGACGGGTGTCACGAAGACGTCGCCGCACAGGTTGATTGTCTCCACACGCGGCATCTCATATGAGGACCGGGAGCGTACAGTTACTTGAAGTTGAGAGTCTCGAACAGCATCGTCCTGTTCTGGTGGTGCCAATGCCGCACCCGCCCTTGGACTGCCATGCTGCGGAACAGGGCTCAGATCGGCAGCAAGTGGGTGTGAGTCATTGACCTCACCCACCGCTGTGCATAGGTGTGACTGGTGGTGCACCACAGGGGGCTCATCACCTGGTCCCTCCAAGTCGTGCAGAAACACCTCAATCACGGGCCGTCTTGGGGCAGCCGGCTCGTACTGACGAGAGAGCAGGGTGGAGGCGAAGCTGCGTGACTTGCGGTCCGCTGGCATCGTGTCCTCCGTAGTCAGTGCACCGGACAGGGGATTGCTTTCCTGCTCTCCACGGATGACCTTCAGCTCCTCTTCCTTTTGATGAGCCGCCTTGAGAACTTCTTCATCGAAGGGGGACTCTCCATCAATGGCGCGGATTGGCACTATGAGGATCGTGGTCAGGAGAGTTAAGATGATGGAACCAATGGCGATGGCCCTGTATTTCGTCTCGTTCATCTCGTCCGCCAGGTAAGCCGCGCACACGGCCTGGATGGTCAGGTAGAAGTTGAGCAGAATGAGAAAAAAACTCACGATGAAGTAGCGGCGTTTCGGTACCAACTGTGACATGTAGCGATTACGGATAAGAAACTTGCGCAGCTGCGTGTGGGGTGTCAGGCGCCGGGCCTTCCAGCGGGTAACCACATACGGCGCATCCTCGAGGTACCACGTGCCCACCACACCGATAACGACCGTCAGTGCAAGCATGAACCACATGAGGTTTTCAAAATTGTTCTCAAAAAACCCGCGAAAAAGGCAGGCAATGAGGGAGGCCCCCAGGCCGGAAAAGGTCTTCAGGAGACCCGTCGGTTGGCCACGGTCACGGGGCATGTGAGTTAGCACGGCTGGAAGTACAACCACGTCCAGTCCATAGCACCCCCAGCAGAGGATGGCGTAGAAAACACAGGACTTGGCCACTGATTGCTCAATGTAGCCCCCGAACATCAAACCCAGGAGGGTGTGCCCAAGGGCTGTGATAGCGGTCGCAACTGCCACAGGCACTCGAGGACCAAACCAGTCGTAGAGCAGACCAAAGGGAAAGACTAGCTGGCCAAAGGCCATACCGGTGACGAACACATTCACCATCTCACGGGGTGAATAACCGTACTGCTTCTGCATCACCAGCACTCCAAAGAGGGCGTGCACGCCCTGTGTGGAGCTTACGACAAAGAGCGCAAGACCAACAAAAAGCATGCGAAAACGCCTTCGATCGTCAATCGGCTGTGGGGAAATAAACAGTGCGCCGCTATCAGCGATATCGAAATGGATGGGCTCGTTGGGCGGCACGTGCGTACTAGCAAGCTGTTGCGCCTCCGCATCACCTGGTGGTAGCTGAGGACCCTGCTTGTCATGTGACGCACCAGAAGGGGCATCGTTGCCCACCTCTACGGGTTGAGGCACGTTGTGGGCGAAAGATAGCAGAAAATTCGATGGCCCAGATAGGCTGTGGTTTGTTGGGTACCCAGCAAACGAGATGCGGTGCTCAGCGCCATGGCCAGCATCTGCATTTTGTAGCTGCATAGTACTGGCAACCTTGCGTTTTTAGTAGCGTTTGCTTACTGCAATAGTGGACAGAGGTTGAAGGAAGTAAGGATGGATATTCTGAAGGGAGAGGAGGAAAGGTAAGGCGTTTCGCTGCAACCCGACACCAAAAGCGTTACAAGGGGATGAAGAACACATGCGCTCTTCCGATGCTTGGGTGACGGCAGGCAAGTCAGTGATTAAGGTACCTAGCTGTGCTCGGTTGAGGAAGTTTGTTTGGATGTCCGCCCCCCACGGCTGGCCCTCCCTTCCGCAAGCCTCTCCAAACTAACCCACTTGCTGAGAAGCTCCGGTACTTAGTCAGGTGATCGTTAATACAAGTTAGCTTAAAATGTTTTTTTTTTCGTCATGGGAGGGAAACCTTCCCGTCAGCATCTTGCTGTAGAGCACCCAGCTCCACCATAGAGGCGACAGTGGGCCGCAATGCCTTTGCAATACGAGTGTGATAGCGAGCGACCAAATGCTTGGTCAGGTCCTTCGCCCTCATCTTAACAGCGCCAGTTTCGGACATTATATCAGCCACTACCTCCGTCATCTCCTCGCTCATCCCAAGAACGAAGCTGGGGACCACGCAGTCGGACGATGTCACGGACCGAGGAAGCAGCAACGGGCTACCGTTTATTTTTAGCGGAGAAGCCTTTTCCGTTGTGCCATTTTGCGCATCAGTTCCTTCGGAGGACAGGCACTCAGCACGGGCTCGCTTTGCTGCAGGTACAGGTGGTGAGGTGACGAGCTGCTTCATGGATCGTGTCTCGGTTGTGGAATTCTTCTTCGATGTTACCCAGTCATCACCGTCATCGCTATCGGAGAGATCATCCATCGCTGGACGCGGAGGGCGGAGCGGTGGGATGGCTTCTGTTCGGCCCCCTCTTGGATTTCCGCTTGTCGTACACTTCTGCTTCCACTGGCCCTGGTACTTTTCTGTCTCAGTAATGCACGAGGTGTGATGTATGACGGTCTGTCTGTTAAAAACTTGCATACAGTCCACACAGGTGAAGCTGCTTCCGCTGCAACTGTTAGCATGAGGGACGACCTTGGGTTTCTTCACGACGTCCTGACAGTGATTGCAGGTGAAGGACACCATGTATCTTGTATTGTTTCCTTCATGGCCAAGACACAAAGAAGAGAGAGAGAGAGAGAGATGCATGGGGGATGCACATGCCATCTCAACAGACAACTGTCTTTACAGTATCGGCCGAGAATTTCAAAGGGTAGCGCACACAGGCCGCCCTCTCCATACCCCCGCTAGCTCAGGCGAAGCAAATCCATGCCGTTCCCCCCTTGCCGCGAAGGAGTGGGAAAGACAGGAATGCTTCCCTCGCTTCAGCTCTAGTGATGTCATGGAATTCATGCGGTTAGAAAGAGCGGGACAGACACGCACATATATTTGGTCCGCCTCGCGTACATTCACAGGGTCCCTCTCCTTCCCTCTTTCTTTCTCACGAGAACGCGCACGCACAGTAAAATATACTTTGGTATACTTATATACAAACAGTGAGGGCTGTTCTTCCGACCGTCTCTCATTTCTTATACACGCGAAGTGGCTCCAGGGCGATTTCCTCATAACGAAAACAAAAAAAAGAAAGAGGGTGAGGGGAGGAACGGAGAGGAACAAGGTCGTGCTTTTTCCGATTCACCTGCGCCAATGCTCTCTCATTACAAATAAAAAAGTCCATCCCCCCCTCTTGACGCACACGAGCTACCTTCCTGATTCACCCAACGGTCATCCCTGTGCGGTAGGTGCCCCATACACTTTACTTGGCTCCCCTCCCGCTTGTTATATCATCCTTTCTGATGTCCTCATTTCAGTTGCCTTTTACACTTTCTTTACGTGTGGTCCGCTTCACACCAGAATATTATCGGCTCGCTGACAAACATACAGTAAGGTCCTGAGTGTGATGCATCCCTCATTGGGTACCGAAAACCCCATTGTTGATTCTGTGTGTAAGGGCACCAGTCAGTCGTACCATGCAGGCCAATCGCATCGTGTCCCAGTTTTTCCATCTACTCACTCTTTCAGGTACGGCAAGCTCGAAAACCCAAAGGCCTTCCACCGATAATAGTTTCCTTTCTCCTTTCGCTCCGCCACAAAGACAACATGAGAGAGGCAAAGCCCTCACCTTCCAAGCCACTTTGACACTGTGACGAGGAGGTACCATAGGGGGAATAGGAAAGCACTACGCGGAATCACATATATCTAACTTCTTTCCGTTCGCTCCAGTTGCCAAGCTCCAGCACAACTTAGTGTAGATCACGTTTGAAGGGGTTGAGCAAGGGAAGAAAGCATACTTTATACATTCATACATATCGGAAGGGAGGGGGACATGGGAAAAAGACGGAGGAGTCAGAGGGAAAGTAAAGCCTGCATGATAGGGTACCTACATGCGGTAGGTCATTCTGCCACTGAACACGAATAAACCAAAAAGATAAGAACAAAAAGGAGATATGAAAACACGCACAACGACAAGGACGGTTAGGCTGTCGTGGCTGTTTGTAACCTCTACGGAATGTAAAGTAAGAAAAAAAAACAATCAGCATCCAGGTGCTCACAATCTGGGTAATACAAACAAGAAGGACAGAAGGGGGTGTGTGGGGTGGGGGGGGTGAGGGGGAAAGAGAAAAAAAACGGCATGAGGATATAAGTACATGAGATCTCAACGGGGTGCGGTTCCGTACTTTGGCTCACATGGAACACAGCTCAAGTGCCAAGTACAAGATAAACAAATAATAATAACTGTCATTGATGCTTCCGTACGGCTGTTGTGCTTCTCGGAGCGCCAACATAACTGCAACCTGTCCAGCTGCCACCACTCCTGGTGTTAGGGCATTCTTTTGATGTCCCTTCTCACCAGCAACACATGGTATGGATTACCAATGTGAGCCTGAGAGGGATACTGGTAGTTCCCTCCTTTACATGAACCACAATTCCCAGCATCCCTCTCATTGTAATCGGTGCCGTGTGGATGACTATCCAGTTTATCCCATACGTCATCCCCACTGGGCTTGCTTCATGCCGGACAAATCACGTACATATACATAGGACGCTGAGACAGAGGTGCGAGGTAAAAGACGAACAACAAAATCTCTCCTCACAAACGTCATCCTTCGCTCACCACACAGTCATAAGAAATACCCCCCCCGCCCCAACAACAACACAACAAACAAACAAAAAAAAAGGATTGCTTGATATGCTGAAAGGAAGGATAGCACTATCAAAATCAATGCCTCCCAACACACACATACACACACACACTCTCTCTCTACCGGTGCGTATTCATAAGACAACCACAGTACACAATATACAAAACTACGTCACATGGGGAAGAGGGGGCCGCCCACACAGGGAGGAAGAAGATAAAATTAGACGGTCAACACGAAAGAAAAAGGAAGGGAAAAGGACATAGAGGCAGTGTATCAGCAGTTGTACTGCCCCACTTCTCTGAAACTGTCGAAGGGAACGATGATTGCGTAGCGCAACTGCGCTACGCTACAAAACTAGTAAAGACAGGAATAAGCAAACAAACAAGAAATGGCATCGAAAAGGTTGAGGGGAATGACGTGAAAAGCGCACTGGGGGCTTTTCACGAGGAGATAGGGCGTCCCCATCGCGCGCCGGGTCTCCTCCCCTCCCCCTTGATGGAGTTGAAAGACCAAGTTGGTCTTCCTGTTCAGACTCCACATTCTTTTTCACTCACTCTCATCTTGAGTCCTGATCACAACGACTGACCTAATTACGCTAGCACATTCTCCTTGGGTACTAAAGGATTGTAAGGGTTGTGTCGGTAGCGCGTAGTGGAAGAGCGAAGGCTACAGCCAAAGCTGGAGCCATAATGCATCGGTGCAGACTCCGTTGTGGTGGAGTTAGCACAGCTGGAAGGACCCCTTGATAGCTGTTCGCGGGTTATGCTGCAACCGTTGGAATGGGCGGGGCTGCAGTGGAGCGGTGGAGTCCAGTTCCAGCTCGGCTGCTGCACCATTCCCTTTTGGGGCGTAACATGCGAGGCTCCGTTGAGAGGGTGCGCTGTACGGCACGGGAGTTCACGTGAAACAGGGACCACGGTCCTGCCTGATTGCGCTGGCGCAAATGATGAAGCATGACTGTTATACATTGTTGCATTCGACGATCCGTAGAGGCAGAGGGGGGCCGAGAAGGTCGAGCAGTGACGGAGGTCCTCACCGTTGCTCAAACTAGTAGCAAAGTGCAGTGTGGCATTGTCCTGATCCGGCATCTCGGAAAACCAATTGGGGGCGGCGACATGCGGAATGGGCTGGACCCAGCTATCACATGGGGGTGCGTCGGTACAGGAGTTGTCCGCCTGCTGGCTGAAGTGCGATGTGTGACAAGCGGGAAACCCCGCTGGGGGCGAGCTGCGACGTGCGGTGCGCTGCCGGATGTCCTCTGCCAGCTTAGCCATGAGGGAGATGGAACCGCAGCTGAGGAAAGGGCGGGTGTTGTGGATCGCGGCGCACGCCCTTAAGCTGGCACCTTCCTCCTCATAGGTGATGAACGCGATACGATGCCCCAGGGTGGTTAGCCTTCCATCGAAGGGGTGCTTGTAACGGTTCGCAAATTTGCTGTACAAGGTGTCTTCGTGCATCGACATGCGCACAATCGTGCCGTACGGACTCAAAAGACGGTGAAGTTCCTCTTCCGTCACATCACGCGGGATGTTACGGATGAAGAGCTTGCGGACTTGCTTTGCTGCCTCACCGATAATAGCGACATCATGACGCTGCCTGGCCCATTGAACACGAACACTTCGGCCATCCATCTGCTTGCCATCGTACTCCATCATCGCTGCAAGTGCGGCTTCGTGTTGCTCGAAGCGGACAAAGGCATTTCCGAGACTCTCACCGGTTTGAATGTTGCGCATCACGGCAGCTGAGATTACAGTACCGAAGGGCTCAAACATCTGCCTCAGCTCGTTGTCATCAATTTTGAAGGACAGGCGGCGAAAGTACAGATTGGTGTTGCTGTGATTGGGGGGGACCTCGTAGGTGTTGCTGTCGGCGCGCCTATGGGGCGCACCGGTACAATCAGCGACATCTGGGTTACTGGGGGACGATGAAAAGTGGGACATGGTCACAACAGCGTAATGAAAGGTCTGATCGATCACGGAAGGAGTGAGATGGAGCAGTAAATGAAAGAGCTAGTTACGTGTCCGCACAGACCGGTGGAGAGCAACGACAGAGGGAAATGGGGAAGCAAAATCGCATACAAAGTGTAGCGTGGACACTGCACACTCGCCGCAACGCACCGATTCTCAACAGGCATGACTGAAATGCTGAAAACCGATGGCCAACATAACCACAGAACAACATCAACGGAACCACCAAGGTAGCAGTACCAAGCTTAAGTAGCGCAAATCTAGCGGTAGATCGCCTCCCTCCCTCCACAACAGGAGCGATCTATCCCACATTAAGCGTGCCACGCCATTGCTCTCTCCCGCCGCCCCCCTTGGGGGGAAATATGGTCCCACGCTGTTACACGTCGATGTTAGCCGCTTAACGAGAAAGGTCACCCCGCACCAAGTGTAATACACCGAACGCTGCATATTCGGAAAGAAGCGGTACATACACAAAAAGGATGTGCAGGGAGGGCCGATAACGAAAGGAAGAGGGACGCGCTGCACGGCGAGCTTTCAACCCACCCCTTCCGCACGTTCCAATTCAGAGAAAGTGTACTGTGCGACGGGAAGCCTTAGAGAGGGTGGTCCGCTTTACTTCCTCTGATGTCACGTCTCTGTAGGCTTGACGCAGGGTGCTCTTCTCTTGTCTACGCTCCCGCTGGGCCTGCTTGACCGCCTGTCGACGCAGCTTCTTCTCCTCCTTCGTCTCTTCACTTCGTCGTTGAAACGAAATGGCACCCATCTGCAGTTCGCAGGAGCCGGCGACTGTGGAGGCCGTTTGTTCTCCATCACCATTACTGTCGTTATTTGCGTCATCTGAGTCGGTTAAGGCTGCTTTAGCCGGTTCGTTCCGCTTCGCATAGCGGCGGCGCGCAGCAAGCGCCTTTCGGCTTGACGGCGCTTTAATTACGTTGGGCTGGTTGAAGTATGTAGAACAGGTGCTGACAACGGTTTCGCAGTCCAAGTGATCTCTCTTAATCTTCACTTCCCGGACAACAAGTTCTTCCTCCTCGCTTTGCTCCGAGATGATAGGAATATGCCCTTTCGTTGACTCGGGTAAAGGAGACGACGTGGGTACTATCGCGCGCTCTGCGCCTTGCTGCTCCATCAATGCATTGGCCTGCATGCGTTGGCGCGCCTGCTCGTGAATTGCCTCCGTCTCCTGTCGGTACTCCTCCACAAAGCGGGCATGCTTATCTGGAAGTGTGGTAGTTTTAAAAATACCACCCTTCTGGTCCACGTCGAACACGCCAGCGCGATGGGATAAATACTTGAGCTGTTGGATGAGACCCTTATTCTTGTATGGCTCGGCCGTTTCAAGATTGACACCTGCGCGGTCCACCACAAATTCCTCGAGAGCCCCCAAATATTTGTCCATGGGGAGAGGACCATGCGCCCGAGGATCATCCGTGAAGGCGTCATTGAGACGAGCATCCACGTTGAACTCATGCATCATCTCCGTAAACTGGCGGTCCACCGCTCGTTGCGTCACGTCATGAGTCGGGTAGTCTCTGGCATCCGTTGGTTTCACTTCCGTTGACTCTGGAACAACACGGCGACGCCGGGCGGTGCCGCGTTCCTTCGTGGCCTTCAAGGCGGACTTCTCCTCATCCGTGAGTAGCCGCCACAACTCACCATCTTCTTCATCCTCGTTGGATAGGTAATCCATTTCGTCCTCACCCTCACCTACACCGAAGACGAGCTGATGCATAAAGTCATCTGTTACTTCGCACTCCACTTCATCCTCGAATAGCTTATCGTCGTCCCCCACGTTATCTTCGTCGTGGTGCATCAGCATATTTCGTGTGTGGAGGTATTTCTCCGACTCTCGAATTTTATCCGCCTCAAGTTCTTCCGGCGTCATGAGGTGCCGCGGCTTCTTCCCACCCATCCATGTTGTGGGGTCACTTCCCCACTCGCTTCCAAGGGTATCCGCGTATCCTTCACGTATCGCTCCTGGCGTACTATGGGCAGGGACCGATGCCGCCGAGTGTCTCCCCACCACCCCGTCGTCCAGGCAGGCATCCTCCTCGTCGTCGAAGTACTCCTCGTAGTCGTCACTGTTAGACCCACGATCGCCGGTGGACTCCGCTACCTCAAATCGCACTCGGCGATGCGAGTTGCCGCCAGTGGAAGAAACATTGCCAGTCGTAACCGCGGGCTGCTGCCTCCTCGAGTCTTTGTGGCTCTTGCGGAGCTCGTCTTCCTTCACCCACACCACCTGATTACCTTCACCGTATTCCTTATCCTCATATGAACGGTGGACGAGGCGATATGTGGTCCCTGTAATCCGCCTTTTGGAAGGCATCTGGAAAACGACCAGGGAAATGAAATATCGGTGCTCCTGCAATGACTGTTTGTTAGCGTGACCACAGATTGCACTGCCCTTACCCACGGTGTAATGCGGTTGAAATCCCAAATCTGTATCACGGCTAAAGCCTCACTATTCGTCGCACTCCTCTGTAACGCTTACTGTTGCTTTACTTATAACAACCAGGAAAGAGGATAAATGGCAAGCGGAAGGTAAACGAGGAGCTCCTCCCAGACACACTGAACACTCCTCCCTCCGCTCACTAAAAACAGGATGCGCACCGCCCCCCCCCTCCTCGAAGTCGTAAGGTGGGTAGAACAAAGTACCTCAGGGGCGTGAGAGGAAAAAAAATATTACAAGATGCAACATCCCTTGTCTACTCACATCGTCAGTGAAAGCCTCCCCCCAAAGCGACCCTACCTTTGCCGACGGGGCTCACACTTTTTTCATTTTAGGGTGGCTGCCCCCTATCCCCTCTCATATCAGCCGGCTTCATAGCCAGCCCTAGTTCCATTAACAGTTGTGATACCGCAGAACGCGTCCTGCACGACTGCGTGCCTGGGATAATAGCAAAAAGTTATACGTATATCCTAGGGAAACATGAACTGGACATAATCCCACAGGAGGAGCAATAAAAAGCATACAAGAAAGCAGCTAATGTATGGTGCCCACCGAGTGCCCATTGAGATCAGTTGGCATACTCGTGGAGAAGCCAACGATTACATTCACAAACAAAGTGCAATACCACTCCAGTTGATGTCACCGGGACAACCCTGGTAACGTCGTTAAAATTCTTCTGTTGCCACGGTCAAGTACCCAGCAGGAGGAAAAGCAAATGCCAGCACATGCCTCTTAGTCAAACAAAATGGGAGTGAACCAGAGTCTGGCGGCTAATAGTGGAGTTGTAGTCACTATCGCCGGAACTCAATGGTGAGTGCTTGACATTGGATACTGCTGTACTGCATGGCTCCTCAATTCGCCCGCGGATGCTTAAAAGCGAGCTAGACAGGTAGAGATTCATTCATTGAGTTGGACACATCAGTCACATGGGCGCGCCCGCAAACAAACAAGAGTAGCCACTTCCCATAATGAACTAGGCCAGCGCTGAGAAGAGACGTCGATCCATACGTAGGGATGTACAGAGATAGCAAAGCGTTGTTCGGGTTGTACCTACAAGAGGTATCCCGTCACTCGGTGAGTAACTAGTGGCAGTGCCGTGATGTTCTTCTGAAGCGTTGGCTCATCTAAGAGGTTGGTATAAATCCAACCAGTCGGGCTTCGGCATCCGCTGATATTATGAAGGTATGGGGCACGACCCCATAGAATGCTAATGTTGGTCCATTCCACGTCCCCTTGCCATGCACCAGCTCCCAGCACCTCAATCGTAGGAGCGGGTTATGAAGTAAGCGTAGGGCGGTGAGTAGCAGCACACTGAAGGATCTTAGGAGAATATGGGAAGACTACTACACAGATGTACAAGCGGGCGTTTGATTGTACCATCTCCAATGGTAAAACATCGAATCTTTTAACCGTGCATCACAAGAAAATGAAGAGATGGAAATTAGAAAATAACAGCAGTACCAAGCACATGTTTACAGCATGATGAAAGATAGGATTGAGCCACGGGGGGAGGGAACAGGCAACCAAATAGCGCAATAAAATAAAGAGAACCAAAGCAAC